>JADPUM010000473.1:0-132676 GCA_016618105.1 Dendrobium huoshanense | reverse complement strand
ACTTGGTTCACCTATGATTAATTCCTTTGGGTGGTTTTTAGAAAATCTCAAATCTCTAGGCAAAGGGTCTTCTCTTTCTAAATTTTCTTCCACATTTTCTTCCAAATTTAATCTATCTATCTTTTGAGAGTTTTCTTCAATTTCTTCTTCAACAACTTTTGGCTCTTCCATGTTTCCAATTTCATCAAAAACAACATGTGTGGTTTCTTCAATGACTAAAGTTCTTTTGTTGAATACTCTATAAGATTTTCCAACACTTGAATATCCAACAAAAATTCCTTCATCTGATTTTGGATCAAATTTTCCTAAGGCAGATTTTCCATTATTATGTATGAACACTTTGCAACCAAATACATGCAAATGAGACAAATTTGGTGTTCTTCCTTTTATCAACTCATAGGGTGTTTTATTCAAATTAGATCTCACATTTACCCTATTCAGAACATAGCATGCAGTGCTAACCGCCTCAGCCCAAAAATACCTAGGAAGAGAGTATTCTGCTAACATTGCTCGGGCGGCTTCTATTAATGTTCTGTTCTTTCTTTCAACTACTCCATTTTGTTGAGGAGTTCTAGGTGCAGAAAAATTGTGATCAATCCCCTTTTCTTTACAGAAATCTTCAAATCTTTCATTTTCAAATTCTCCTCCATGATCACTTTGTATAGAGATTATTTCACATCCTAGTTTTCTTTGTATCCAAGTTGAAAAATTTCTGAATTCCTCAAATGATTCACTCTTATGAAAAAGAAATTTAACCCAGGTGAATCTTGAAAAATCATCTACTATAACAAAACCATATACCTTTCCTCCTAGACTAACAGTGCTTACTGGTCCAAAAAGATCCATGTGTAGAATTTCTAAAGGTTTACTTGTCCTAAGATCTTTAATGGACTTAAATGAGGACCTTACTTGTTTTCCTAATTGACATGCATCACACAGATGATCCTTAGTAAAGTCTAGTTTAGGTAATCCTCTCACCAAATTCTTTTGGGTAATTTTTCTAAGATTTTTCATACTAGAATGACAAAGTCTCCTATGCCAAAGCCACGATTCATCAGAAACAGTTTTCAAACAAAAAGCAGTAGGAGATTGAATACAATTTAAATCTAGCATGTAAACATTGTTCACCCTTTTTCCATTTAAAACAATTTTTCCATTTAGGCTAATTATGCAGCTAGTAGGTAAAAATTTTACATTATAGCCCTTATCACAAAGCTGACTTATGCTAAGCAAATTATGTTTCAAGCCTTCAACTAATAAAACATTATCTATGAAAAAGTTTTTCAAGTTTCCAATCATACCTGATCCAACCACTTTCTTTGTGGTATTATCTCCAAGTGTAACCTTGCCTCCACTCCTGGCTTCCAGCGTTATGAATTGAGCAGTATCTCCAGTCATGTGCTTAGAACATCCGCTGTCCAGGTACCATATACTCTCACGAGGTCTTGTGTGAGAGTACACCTGCAAAATTCTCAAATGTTAGACCTGGGAACCCAAACTAGTTTGGGTTCACCTTTATGAAATTTATAATCAGATGCATGTGTGATATGTCTAGATTTATGCATCTTAGTTCTCCACACCAGATTAGGTTTTATCTTTAAAGTGCAGGTGTGAGATATATGTCCTAAAAATCCACAATTGTTACATTTAACATTAGGAAAAATATTCCTATGTTTTCTCTCATATGATTGTCTTCTAAGGGATTTCATAAATTTAGGATAATACTTAGGATTTGTAAAATCTTCATGTTTAGGGGGGTTCCTATTATCCTCGAGAGCACTTATAGTAAGTTTATAAAATGAATTCATTTCTTCCAAGATTCGATTTGTATAATTGACTCTATATGTCTTGTGCTCAGATTCATCCTTAAATTTCTCAAATTCTTTTTCAAGTTCAGCATAGGATGATATTAAATTCTCAAAATTTTTATTCAAGTCATCATATTCATCAAGTAGTTTCATGTGGTTGCTATCAATTAAAACATGATCTTTCCTAAGGATTTCGTGTTCCTTATTAAGCTCTTCCAATTCTAAAACTATACTAGCATGCATCTTTTTAGTTTTCCTATATGCATCATGCATGTGTTCAGAAACTTCAAACAATTCATTATAAGTTAAATCACATACCTCTTCTTGATCTGATTGTTCAGCTTTATCTGCCATCAAGCAAAGGTTGGTGACTTCTTCTTCTTTATCAGTCTCAGATGAGTCTGAAGCTGAGTCCGCCCAAAAAGCCTTTTGAAACTTCTTCTTGCCCTTCTTTACCATTGGTTTCTCCTCTACCTTCTCCTTGCTAGGAGAGGCTTTGAGTTTTGGACAGTCAGTCTTTATATGACCTGGTTTCCTGCATTCATAACAAATTACTTCATTAGAAACCTTGCCATTTCTATTATACTTACCTCTATTCCATTGCTGGCGTCTCTTCTGCTTCTTCTTTAAAAAGCTTTTGAATTGTCTAGTCATCAGTGCTATATCATCTTCATCCTCAGGTTGTGAGTGTTCACTTTCTGACTCTTCCACATTTAGTGCAATATTCTTGTCCTTTCTTTGTTCACCTACATCAATCTTTCTTTGACTTACTCCTTGCTCGTAAGCAATGAGTGAACCAAGAAGATTGTCAATAGAATAAATGTTCAGATCTTTTGACTCTGTAATTGCAGTAATTTTAGCATCGTATGCAGTAGGTAAACAACGAAGAATCTTATTAACCATTTCAGCATTAGTTAATTCCCTACCAAGTGCATGCAAAGAGGTGACAATTTGAGTGAATCTTGTGTACATGTCAGATATAGATTCATTAGGTTTCATGCGAAATAGTTCGTAGTCATGTAACAAGATATTTAGCCTAGATTGCTTAACCTCATTTGTCCCTTCATAAGTAATACAAAGTCTATCCCATATGTCTTTTCCGCTTTTACAAGTAGAAACTCGCATGTAGTCTTCAGATTTTAAAGCACAAAAGAAACTATTTAAACATTTTGCATTTAATTGTGCTAAGTCACGTTCTTCTATAGTCCAATCTGCATAGGGTGCATCTACCCTAATTCCATCAACTAATCTAGTTGGTTTTGTGTAACCTTCCTGGACTAACATCTACATGCGATAGTCAAGTGACTGTAAGAAAGTAGACATGCGTGTTTTCCAAAAATCAAAAGGAATATTGTCAAACAGTGGAGGTCTAGTGATAGAGTAACCCTCAGGAGTGTTTCGGTTTCCAAATGTAGCCATCTACGTTAATCAAAAAGTAGTTCAAACTTATGATTTTGAAACAATGCTCTGATACCACTTGTTGAGTCTAGTAATTAGGTTGTTAAGCCTAAGTAAATGTCCCAAGGCTACCAAGAGGGGGGTGAATTGGTAGTTTTTTAAAAAAAAAATTTTAAACCCTCTTAAAATTTAAAGTTGAACCGAAATGAAATTGTCTTTTAAAGTTTGTAGAAAAATGTTTTTCAACCACAGAGTTGTTAAAACAGAAATTTAAAATGCGGAAACGTAAAAGCAATAAAGTAAATGACACCAGATTTATAGTGGTTCGGCCTATAACCAGACCTACATCCACTCCTCAGAGGCACCCTCTGAGTATTGCACTAATACCACAAAGTGACTCTCCTTTAGCACCCACAGCAAGGCGGAGAAGCCTGTACAAAACCCTCTTTTCACCACTCCCCGGTGCGGCAGAGAACCGTCGTCCTTTTACACAATCCACAGTGCTGGCAGAGAACCGTCGTCCTTTTACACAATCCACAGTGCTGGCAGAGAACCGTCGTCCTTTTACACAATCCACAGTGCTGGCAGAGAACCGTCGTCCTTTTACACTCTCCTAGTGTGGGCAGAGAACCCTACGGCTGTTCACACTCTCCAAGTGTAGGCAGAGAACCTTCTTCCTTTTACACTCTCCTAGTGTAGGCAGAGAACCCACGGCTGTTCACACTCTCCAAGTGTCGGCAGAGAACCGGACCTTCTTGAATTATCTTCTCACAAGAACCTAAAAAGAAGAAAGAAAAGAGTGAAGGAATCCAATTTCACAAGTAGAGATTCTTACCTTAGCAATCCAAGTGAAGCCTTCTTGCTCCAATGGTAGGAATCCTCCTTTGAATGCTCTCTTCCACTCTCCCCTTGACTATTCTCTCAATAGGCACGAAGATCAAATGACAAAAAGATTGGGTGGCAGTCTAATTTGAAGTATTTATACAAAAGACAAGAAAAACCGCCCAAAAACTGCAAGTTTTCAATTCTGTACGCAGTGGATCGTCCGGTACGATCGTGGATCGTCCTGGACGATTTTACTTAAACGATCTGAAACGACCCAATTTGTATATGTGTACGAAATGACTTCGTACAGCTGATCGTCCTGTACGAACTAGGTTCGTCCAGTACGAACGGTTATTACAAGGTCGGTTCTAGAAACTGCTGAAAACTGTCCTAAGTCGGTTTATCGTTTGGACGAAAATTTGATCGTCTGGACGAAAATTTTCCAGAGAGCCGATCGTCCTGGACGATGATTTATTTCGTCTGGACGAAAATTTTCCAGAGCGCCCATCGCCGGGGACGATAATATGGTTTCGTCTGGACGAAAATTTTCCAGAGAGCTGTTCGTCCGGTACGAAATTTATTTTCGTCTGTACGAAAATTTTCCAGAGCGCCCATCGCCGGGGACGATATAAAAATTCGTCCTGGACGAATAGGACTTAGAAAAATTTTTCGAAGCAAGTTCCTATTCGTTCCAAATGCTCTATAGGAGATAACTGACAGATCGTCCAGTACGATATATATCGTCCTGTACGATCAGTATAGAATTTCAAGATCTCCTTAGTTTGTGTGTGTGATTTTATTCACTCAATTACAATCACTCCCTTTCAAAATTAATTCAAAGAAAAGACACTTCAAATAAAAAAAATTTCTCATGTTGAATTTGATTTGAAGTTTTCGTAGTCTGGAGTCTGATTTTCCTGAAATGTTAGTACACACAAGAGCAAGTGCAAATCTTCTAAATTGTTAGGAGATAATTATACATCTGAACAATAATGTTTGGAATCATCAAAACTACATAAGTTGCACAAATATAAATCATTCAAATAGCAACTATTCAAACACAGGGTGGAACCGTTATAGGAAGTGATTTCCCCTGGAAGCACAACAAAAGAGATTAATGGTAGGTGTGGGCTCCAAAAATTCTGCCCCGGCCTCCCCGCTACATGATTTCTTTTTATTCGGTAAGGGAGTTTTAACTGATTTAGTTATGAGGTAAATTTTGGAAGGCGGATGGATTTGTAGATAAGACACTACCTAAAGATTTTGCCCTCATTTTGTGATGACTTTAAGATCTGAGTAATGGTTTCCTATAGGCACAAGCCCCTATAGTTAATTACCCCTCCCGATAACGAGAGAGAACTTTCGATTAAGGCTAGTCGTCAATCAGATACGTAGAACATATGTGTTATCTAGCATATAATAGTAGCAATAATTATGGATTTAAAAATATTTGGAAGTTCAAAAATAGTTGAGAATTTTAAGATTTGATATTTAAAATTTAGAAAGTGCACTATATTGCACTTAAAGCGGATGGTGTGGGAATGGATGATGGACCTGATCAAGATCCCATGGTTTCATCAACCAAAGCCATCGTGGTCCCTGGTCTACTTAGTCAGAGGAGATAGTAGACCCAACCTGACAGAAGGATCCTTATCGGCAGCCATAAGTTACTTCGTCAAAGGGGACCTTGTAGACCTGAGGTGAATATTTGCCTAAGGGGGGGGGGGACAAATTTAAATCCACCTTAGCTAACAGAGGGCTTTGTGCCCTATCGATCATATTCTATTGAGTCATATCTCAAGGATTTAATGCCAATAAGGAGCGTATCAGCTCTGGCAATAACCAGTATTTCATGGTGCCATTTTGGCGGCAAAACCACTCGATTTAAAGGGCCCCGGGTCATAACTGTTTATTCTGCAGTTCCATTTGGAGGCGAACCACCGGTTAGAGGACACGTACCACATCCTTACTGGAAGGAGATTATTTTAGAATGGATCCAAGTGATATTTTTGACTAGGCATTTGGCTCTTTGTGAGCTAAAGTAGTTTTTGATTTGTCCACCCCGACAAACTATTATGGAGGGTGGATGGATTTTGCCTTAAGTGTTGGTGGATAGATTTTAATTTAAATATCTTGGAATTTTCCATTTGTGGAGTTTGAGATTTTCATAGGCATTTGGATATTTGGGAGACATTTGAAAATATTTATGAAAACCCTCCGGTTCAGATCATCGTTCAACACGGCCTTCATCGGGGTGTTTGGGGTCATTTCCATTTATTTATTGAACCTTATCGACTCGACCAAGCTGTTGGTCGAGGATCGAGTTTTCTCATAGGATTTGTGCCTTTGGGAAGAAATTTCTTTTGTTATAGACCTTGAAGGCCTAATATGAATGTATAAAATAAATATTCCGGTCGACTTCATGACCATATATTTATCTGAGAGTTTGAACCCTGTCTACTCCTCTTTGCTTGCGCAGCATCCCTAGGCGTCACATGTGTACCAATAACATGCTCGCCAGTGCCCATGCGGGTGTTATAATTTCTTTTACTCATTTTAGTGTATCTATGTGTATATAAATTATGGTGCACGTGTGGGGTACTTTGAAAGTATTTGTAGACACCTTCTGTCTGTTTGCATATGTGTTGCAGATCCCGTAACATGGAGTAACAGTTTCTGAAATAACTTGTCCGCTACTTTGTATAGGTAGACTGTCGTGCACTATTTGCTTTTTTGCAGGTGGATCGTAGTGCACTAACTAATCTCCTGCCTTAGGTTGTAGAAGCTCATAGGAACTTATATTCTTTATGCATTTTGTTGAGGTCTTTAACTCATGTAATACATTCGCCACTGCTACAAGTAGACAGGTAGATGTATTCTTTCACAGACTGAAATTGACTTCAGGATACTGTATTTACTGAAGTCTTTCTGCATCTACCCATAAGCGGCATTTGAAACATACATTTGTCTTTGTAAAGAGATGGTATGTGTTGTAGATCTTTCAATCATTATTTGCATGCATATAAATTATCACTCTACATGGTATTTTAGGTCATGGTCTTGTAACCACAACATATCTTTCAACATCTTCTTCTTATTTGTAAGCACATCGCACTTGCAAGTCTTTTATCTTCAAAGGTGGTTTATTCGAATGATTTAAACCATGATTTGAAATTTGCTTGCTTGCATGAGATTCAGATAGATCACCCTCTTTGATTAGCATTTGCAATTCCTTCGTTATTATATCTTCTTGGAATTGAATTGTTGTTGATAAGAGGTATGGCATTGCGTTCCTTGTAGCTCCTTTGATGTTGCTTGTAATATGTTGTGTGCACTTCTTCACTTGTAATGAACAAAATGAGCCACACTTATTGTTAATTTATCCATGCAAACAAAATATCTTTGTTTATAGAAGCAATTGAATTTGCTTGTATGACAATGCAGATATCACTTGTTTACAAGTTGATTTTTCTTAAATGTTACAAGCCATTCAATTCTATCATTCATCATTTGTATGTCTTGAGAATTCCACATTGTTTATGAGTTCTCACTTGTTCATTTGAGTTTGGTTCAAATCAAATTAAAGTTTCATGTTGTCCAATTCATTCAAGTTCAAATATAAGCTCCTTGAGTTCAATCAAGTCTAGTTCAAATTTATGAATTCAAGTTCAAGCTTAAGTTTGAGTTCACTTAAGTCAATTTTTTCAACCAAGTTTAAGTCTGGATTATAGTTCTTTCATGTCCTTTTTAAGCTCAAATAGGTCCGAGTGCAGTCATATTTTCACCCAAAATTTCGGTAGCCTCCCGGCGTCTCCCCCATTTAGGGGAAAACTACGAGAAACTGGGCCTTTCCCACCACGCGCAATAAAGGTGTGTATGGTAGGTGTCCTCTTACGAGGACACCGCGGCCGTGATTTTTTTGTTCCTCGCACCACGCGCAATAAAGGCTTGTATGGGGTTTTTGACAGTACATGTTTAAAAGACAATTTGCTTTCCACCCGCTCGGGGGTACTTAAAAGTGACCCCGCCTAACCGTAGGTGCCGCACTGGGTCCCATCCCACCAAGCGCAATAAAAGCGTGTATAGGCAGTTTTTCGATGCGCCACGAATGCCTAAGTAGAGTTTAGGTGATTGCCCGCCTCGTCGTAGGCGTCGGACCGGGTCCCATCCCACCACGCACAATAAAGGCGTGTATAGGCAGTTTTTCGGTCCGCCGCATATAACAGAAGCGACAATCTGAGTTTAGAAAATTTGTACCTTCACGGGGTTGGCGGCGTCAGCTCGAGGATCGAGGGAGAGAGAGAGCACATTTCTTTTCTTAATATAATTAATTGCAATTAATTATATTTATAATAATGAATTAAAAATTTTAAAATAATATAATTATAATTAACAATTAATCAAAATTAAAATAACTAATTTTAATTTATTTTAAGTAATTATAGTTAATTATTTATAATAATAATTAACTATAATAACGATAAAATTTAATTATAATTTTTTAATTGAAATTAATTATTAATAATAATAATTAAATATAATTAAATATTTAATTATAATTAATTTTATTTAAATATAATAATAATTATTATTATTAATTATAATCAAAGGTAATTAATTTTAATTACAAAAAAAAAAGTTTTAAATAGTTGCTAGAATATAGGATTAAGGCAGGGATTGAATTGGATTTGAATAAGATTAAC
The DNA here is from genome assembly GCA_016618105.1 of Dendrobium huoshanense. Taxonomy (NCBI): domain Eukaryota; kingdom Viridiplantae; phylum Streptophyta; class Magnoliopsida; order Asparagales; family Orchidaceae; genus Dendrobium; species Dendrobium huoshanense. The sequence goes on along the minus strand of JADPUM010000473.1, from coordinate 123,942 downwards.
GCAAATCTTGATAAACATAGAGTTAAACTCTCTTATTCCCTCTTTTACTGTAAATCCCAGAATTACTAAGCTTTCTTAGTTCAGTGGATTTACTTGATTTGGCCGCAGGAGTGAGTGAGGGAGAGAGTTACCATCACGGTGAGCGAGTGAGGAGTTGGAGGCGACGGCTTGCTGCAGGTCTGGGTAAGTATTGAGAAAGCTCTACTTCTCTCTCCCTCTCCCTCTCTATTTCTCGATCGAAGGAAGGAACCACAGGACCGATAGTGCAGTGGAATGGGGTTAGATTAGGGCAGTGGAGGTCGGGTATGACCGTGTGAGGCGGAGAGGCATCGGTAATGAAAGCTTCGGCAAGAGGCGTCGGCTAAGTCAAATTGAAGAGTTTGGTGGATTCGACTGTATGAGCTCAGGGAGGTCGGCTTGTGAACTGGACCAGAAGATCAGGCGTCGAGATGGGGTTAGACTATTTGAGTGATTCGAATGGAAGGGTTGGCTACAGGTGGACAAGGGGAGATCGGAATGAACGACGTCGGCTTTAGGAGGCTTCAACGAGTAGAGGAGATGGGATCGGCTATGGCAGATTAGGATCGAGGTAAGGAGCTCTCCTCTCTCTCTCTCTCTCTCTCTCTCTCTCTCTCTCTCTCTCTCTCTCTCTCTCTCTCTCTCTCTCTAAGGATCAAATAGTAGCAACGGGAGATCGGAGCAGGTCAGAGAGGTAGATGTTCGCGTGGGAGGAGTTTTGATCGGTATCCCCAAAGGCTTGAGCTCATCTCCCTCTTATAGACGCAAATGGGAGGTGATCGAGGGAGAAATACGGGATTTAGGCAGGTTTTACAGAGACGAGATACAAACGGCGCCGACCGTGTACGAAGTTATGTGGTTTCTGGCTGAATTCGTGGACAAGATGGATTACAGCAGCTATGCATTTTATTTTCATTTCATTTTGTTTCTTTTGGGCATGATCCAGAGGTCAACAGTAGGAAGTTGATAAAAGAGGCTACCATAAAGAGTAAAAGCAAGCCAAATGAGGGAGAGGAGCCACTTGCTAAGGAATCTAAAGCTGATGAAATCATCCAGATGATTTCCATTGCAAACGCAACGATGAATTTTAATGGCAGGGAGTTGATCACAAAAGAAATGTGAAACTTTATGCCTTTTTGTTTTACAAAATATTATGACAAGCTTCAATTGTATATAAATTCTCCTTGTACACACATTGTGTACACGTTGTGCATAAGGTGTGTAAAAGCTTATACATATATTTTGTACAACCTGCATGATTAGTGGTGGAGCCAGAAATTTTATTTAGGAGGGGCCAAAATTAAAATAGTTTTGTTTATCATCTCATTATCAGAGCCAAGAGTTGTAAGATCAAAATTAAGAATGCAAATAGCATGACAATTAGAGCTTATAAGACATAAATATCTATCATGAGAAGTCTCCGTATCGGGGCGAGATAAAAGCAAAAGGAAAAAATGAAAGCCGTGCTCGAGGTCGTGAGTTGTGTGTCGCGAGAGATGAGCAAAGGGGAAAATGAAGAAAGCCGTTTGGGTCAAGGGAAAGTAAGTCGTTTGAGGAAGGTCTTCGTTTGGGCATGTGCACACGAAAGAGAAACCCCGCTCGAGGTCACGAGTCGTGAGAGAGGAGCGAAGGGAAAAAGAAGCATGCTCCACATGCGGGGGAAAAAATGAAGCAGCGAAGGGGAAAACAAAGTTGTGACCAAGAAACCGAACAAAAAAATTAGGGTTGTTATATACTATATTACTATAATTATATTTATATAACTTGGTAAGCACAAATGATAAGTGATTTTACCAATAGAGTAATCAGCCCACATATCCATATGATCTGCGCCATTAGTGCTGTACTACATATCTTCAATCTCTAATTGACTATGAAACAAGAGTATGATGGTATATGTTATACATTAAGAGTTACGGTAGACAAGCAATTTTCCCAACAACAACAACATCAAGCCTTTATCCCACTACGTGGGGTCGGCTACATGAATCTTTTTTCTCCATTGTGTCCTATTAAAGGTAAATTTCTCGTTTAAATATAATAAAGAAAAGTCATTCCTAATATTTTTTAACCAAGTCTTTTAGGTCTGCCTCTGCCTTTCTTAACATAAGTCAAATCTAATGCCTCTACTCTCCTAACCGGATCATGGAAGGCCGATGTTTTATGCGACCAAACCATCTAAGGCGACTCTCTCTAATCTTATCTTCTATTGGAGCTACTCCACCCTTTTCACGTATATGCTCATTTCGTATCCTATCTCTAAGGGTAAAGCCACTCATCCACCTGAGCATACTCATCTCTGCCACACTTAACTTAGTATTATGCTTCTCTTTTAATAGCCAACATTCAGCACCATAAAGCATTGCAGGCCTCACTAACATCTTATAGAATTTTCCCTTAAGTTTGAGGGGTACTTTTTCTATCACACAACAAGCCCGATGCATTCCTCCACTTCAACCATCCAACTTGAATTCTGCTGATATTATCTCCATCTACTTCACCATCACTCTGAATAATAGATCCAAGATATCTAAAACATGTACTCTTATTAATGACTTGATCGCCCAAAGTCACAATACCCTCACTAGGTCTATTATTACTAAAATTACACTCCATATATTCTATTTTAGATCTACTCAAGCAAAAACCTTTAGTCTCTAATGTTGACCTCGATAATTCAAGTTTTCCAAAAAAAAAAAATTTTGAACACAAGCAATAGAATGAAAATCTGATAATCAATTACCACTTAGAACTCTCTATTATTGCTTTTTTTTTCTATTATTGTTCTCTACTTTTTTATTTTCCTAGTGCAGCTTGTTATTTAACAAAACTGATTTTTTTTAGGGGGGCACGTGCCTAGGGGTGTCAATTTTGGGTCACGGGTCGGGTTTGGGTCGAACCCGAAAATGACCCGGCACTATTGGGGTCAACCCAAACCCGACCCGTTTTTACAAACGGGTCGATTTACCAGACCCAACCGCAGACACGGAAAGGCCGGGACCAGCTTCACGGCATCGACGGTAAAGACGTCCGACGGCAGTGAGCCCTCAACGCGGAAGCAGCGTCCGGCAATAGTGATGTCTGGCGTCCAGCTGCAGATGTCACGGACTCACGGTCACGGGGCATGTTCGAATCAAGTCAAGCGGCGGTCACGTGGTGAAGAGACAAAAGGGCAGCGCGGCGAAGCGACCGCAGGCAGCAGCAGCGGTCACGCGGGGGTGGGGGGCAGGTGATTCAGAGGGCGGGATTCGGGCAGGGGGGACAGGATTCAAAAATTTTCTAATTAAATGGGTTCACGAGTTGACCCGATAACCCATCGGGTCAACCTAAACCCGACCCATTTTTTAAATGGGTCAATTTATGGAACCTGAACTAGACCAATTTTGAAATCGGGTCGGGTTTTCATGTCGTGTCAAATATTGACACCTCTATACGTGCCCCCTTTGCGCACCCCCCCCCCCCCCCCACCCTCCCTCCGACCATGTGTATGATGGTTGTTCATAAACTTTTCTTGTACAAACACTGTGACATGTTGTAAACAGAGTGTGAACAAGCTCATACACACACTATAACCTGTATGATGGCTTTGTATAAATTTCTCTTGTATACACACTATGTAACCATATCACTGTTGGCCAGATGAAGAATGTGATATTGGCTTATGGGAACATAATTTTTTATAAATGTCATATTGATGAACTCATAACTAACAAGTACATGCCTGACTCATACGTGAATGCATTCACCTACCTATTAGCTGAAAAAGAATTAGCTCTGCCCAAACCTGTACCCACCATTTCTATATGTCTCATGTTTGCATTAGGTAAGCCTTCATGCATTACTTTTTTTCTACATATTTTTTTTGTTCAATAATTACACATTTTTTCTGATTTCTGGCAGAACAACTTGACATATAATCATAATTTAAAATTCCGCAATTAGAGGAGCTCCTTTTCGTAATTCAGCCCCCAAATGCCTCATTGCCTAAGAAATTTTGGGTTCATGTGAGGCTTATGCCTTACGGTCTAAGCGGTGCGCCTCTAAGGCGCTATTGCGCAATTAGAGGTGAGGCTTACGCCTCACATCGCCTTGAGGCTTACACCTCAACTCACGAATGAAAAATGGCTCGAGACTTATTTACGCAATTTTAAACCTTGCATATAATTATGATAATTACGAGAAGGAAAACCTCATGTTTGTCAAGCATGTAAACCAAGATGCTGTCCGGGAATTGAAATTGGTTCTATTGCTGGTAATCAACAATCAACATTGGACTCTTCTGGTAGGGAGGCTCAAGGAAAAGGTTGGGTATTTCTTCGACTCTCTTCCCAACCCTATAGACATGGCTATCTAGTCTGCCATCATGAGTGAGATCAAATTTGATTTAAATTTTTTAACCAATTAGGCTACTAAATATACCTTTATGGAAAAAATTAATATGATTTTGATATTTTCTATAGATAAAACTCCTACATAAGGATACGAAAGGATCTTTTGATGGTGATATATGAGATTGGCCAATTCAAAATGTGACTGGTGAGCCAACCTAAAAGAACAACATTGATTATGGCATGTTCGTCTGTAAATATATAGAAGTTGTTATCTAGTATTAGTATGTCAACTAGGTATACCATCAAGACTGGTCTGAGTAAATAAAAAAATTATCATCGAATTGGTATACACCTTATTATGTGCATCTAGAAAATAATTATCTTTATTTTTTTAGTATATAGGTTGTGTATACATATCGATTATTATATTGATTACTTTTTATAAACGACCCGTGTATAGTCTTGAGCCCAGTGTAATAAGAGTAATTTCTCTTTGAAATGTCAAACTTCTGTCGAGTCTAGTGAATAGGTTGTTAGACCTAAGTTAATGTACCAAGGCTACCAAGAGGGGGGTGAATTGGTAGTTTTAAAAATGAAACCTCTTTGAAAATGTGTTGAACCGAAATAAAAAAAAAATTATTAAATTTTTATAGAAAAAGTTTTTCAACCACAGAGTTTTTAAAACAAAAGAAAAATGTTGAAAATATAAAGCAATAAAGTAAATGACACAAGATATATAGTGGTTCGGTCTAAACCAGACCTACATCCACTCCCCAGAGGCACCCTCTGAGTATTGCACTAATACAAATAATGTCTCTCCTTTTGCACCCACAGCAAGGCGGAGAAGCCTTTACAAACACTCTTTTCACCACTACCCGGTGCGGCAGAGAACCGTCGTCCTTTTACACAATCCCCAGTGTTGGCAGAGAACCTTCCGTCCTTTCACACTTTCCTAGTGTAGGTAGAGAACCCTCCGTCTGTTCACACTCTCCAAGTGTGGGCAGTGAACCCTTCGGCTGTCACACTCTCCAAGTTTAGGCAGCGAACCCTTCGGCTGTTCATACTCTCCAAGTGTCGGCAGCGAACCGGATCTCCTTGACAGATCATCTCACAAGAAATCTAGAAGGAAGAAAGAAAAGAGTGAAGTAATCCAAATTCTCAAGTAGAGATTCTTACCTTTAAACACCAAGTGAACTCTTCACACTCCAATGGTAGGAATCCTCCTTTGAATGCTCTCCCACACTCTCTCCTTGACTTTTCTCTCAATAGGCACGAAGATCAAATGAAAAAGATTTGGTGGCAGTCTAATTTGGACTATTTATACAAAAGACAAGAAAAACTGCACAAAAACTGCAAGTTTTTTATTCTGTATGATCGTGGATCGTCCTGGACAATATTACTTAAAAGCCTTAAAACGAACCTCTTTGTATATGTGTACAAAATGTTTTCGTACAAACTGATCGTCCCGTATGAACCAAGTTCGTCCGGTACGAACAGTTATAACAAGTTTGGTTCTAAAAAAAATGAATATAGAAAAACCGTCCTAAGTCAGTTGTAAATTTATTCGTCCGGATGAAAATCTTACAAAGACCAAATCGTCCCAGACGAAAATTATTTTCATCTGGACGAAATTCTTACAGAGAGAAAATCGTCCTGGACGATATTTAATTCCGTCCCGGACGAACAGGACTTAAAAAAAAATTTCTAGCCAGTTCCTATTCATTCCATGTGATCTTAATAGGAGATAACTGTCTGATCGTCCCGTACGAACTGATATCGTCCTGTACGATCAGTATAAATTTTATATAATCTCCTTATGTGTGTGTGTATGTTTTTATTTACTCAATTACAATCACTCCCTCTCAATTAAAAAGATAATTTTAAGCTTCAAAAATTAAAGGTATTTCTTGTTGAATTTGATTTGAAGACGTTGTGTTTGAGAGTATGATTCACCTGAAATTTTAGAACACACAAGAGCAAATACAAATCTTCTAAATTTGTTAGGAGATAACTACACATTTGAACAATAATGTTTGGAATCATCAAAATTATACAAGTTGCAAAAATGTAAAACATGCAAATACCAACTATCTTAACAACTTATTGAAATTTTCAATAAAAAATAAGTGTAATTACTAGTTACAACCTCCATTTCTTTTTCTTTCGTGTAGAAATTTTATTTATACACATCATGTATACAGGTTGTACACAATGTAGAAATTTTGGTTGTACGCACCATGTTTCAAGTTGTACACAGTGTGTGTACAAGTTAAACATAATATGTAGAAATTATGTCTATATATACATTGTGTATAAGTTATATATAGTATGTATATAAGATGAAGATAATGTGAATAAGTTGTAAAAAATATGAGTAGAAATTCTGGTTATACATACCCTACGTACAAGTTGTACATAATCTGTTTACAAGCTGTACCTAGGGTGTAAAAATTCATATTATACACATCCTATGTATAAGTAATATACCATGTGTACAAACTATACACCGTTTGTGTATAAGTTATACAAAGTATATGTAGAAATTTTGGTTATACACACATTGTGAATAAGTTTTACAAAGTACGTGTAAAATTCTATTTATACACACCATGGGTACAACTACACAGTGTGTATGAGGCATGTGGCTTTATTTAGTAAGAAAAAGTTATCATATATTTTTATAGTGAAAATCAATAAATATTAATTATTATAATGTACCATCAATTATTATAAGGAAATATTAATAGAAGATTACAATGAACCATCAATTTATTATAATGAATCATTTTAATTTAATTAACATTATTATTCTAAAATTAAATTCAATGCCAATGTTGCTTTGACGCAATGATATTCATCATCATCCTCATGTACTCAAAAGCAATGTTTAAAATTACGTATTCGGGTATTGAGGCATTTTTCATTCATGAGGCGAGATGTAAGCCTCAAGGCGTTTTGAGGCGTAAGCCTCAAAATCAAAAGAATACGTAAACATAAAATGATAAATTTTTTATATACTAATGAGTGAATAATATAAAACATAAAAAAGCATAAGATATGAAGTGAAATCAAAATATCTCAATAATAAGACAACATGAAATATAGTTCAACTCAAAATTTTATATTTCCCAAATTCCAATACTCTTTTCATTTTCTTGTGATCGGGTCATGTTAAGTAAATATTATTATTGGGTTTAAAATTGCATAATAAGAGGCACGCCTCAACGCAATTTCAAACTTTTAAGCCTTAAAGCCTACGCAATGAGAACTAGTATTGAGGCGTACGCCTCAAGTTCATTAAGGCACGCCTTGAGGAGCGCCTCTCCTCATGATTTAGAGGTGCCCGCCTCTTAAACAAAAAAAAAAACCTAACCTAATATATATCTGTTCAGTTTGGCCCCCACCCCCATGCATTGTCATTTCTGAACTGAAACTAGGTTTCTTCTCCCTTCTTCTTCGAGCGACATTTTCTCTTCTTCCTCACTTCGTTCCATTCGACCAGCATCAACTTCCTTCCACTATGAGTAGCTCTTCGTATATTGCTTGGAGTTCTCTTCTACCGCGAGTTGGGCTGGAGTATCCTTCGACCAACAGCTGAAAGCTCTTCTTCGTGGTTCCATCTATCACCTTATTATGAAATACAAGATCGGTCTGTTCTGCCATAAGAACCTCCATATTCTGCTGAGTAAGATTCCACAATATGTCTGTCTATTCGGTACCGCTTGGTATGACTAGGTACATGCTTGGTACTGCTCGGTACCACTCGGTACAATAATGCTCGGTACTGCTCGGTACATGCTCGGTACCACTCGATATATTTCCATACAAATGACTTACAAACTTTAAAAATAAGCAGGTCGAACCCCGCCAAGGGACAATGCCCCATTGTAGCCCCGGCTACCCAGCATATTATTCTATTAATCATCTTTAGTAATATTTGTTAGTATTAGTCTTCTTCTTCATGAGTGCATACTTTGTATATATTTTCTTAATGTAGAATAAGTGAAGCATTATGTTTAGGGGTTTGATATATTGCATTAATATATTCTTCTCATAAAGGATGGTCAGAAGTAAGGATAAAGCTGCATCAAATCATAAAAAAGATCCAGCATGGAAACATAACACTCAGGTAGATGTAGGAAGAAGTGATAAAATATATATCTACCTAAAATGCAATTACAGTGACAAAGTTGTAATGGGTGGTGTGACTAGGATGAAGGATAACCTTTCAAGGTCTCACACGAATGTTGCTCCATGCTCTAAAGTTCCTGATACTGTAAGGAAGGAGATAAAGTCATACATTAATAAGTTTACCACATCAAAACATCTTGCGTAGAAGTAATTTGAGGGCAGAGTTGATGTTAGCTCTTACTATGGGAGTGAGCTCAGTGTTAGGGATTATTTTCTTCAATAAATCTCATTTCATCTAGGGGTACTAGAGGGCCTATGGATCATTATATATTGGACACATCAGAGGATAGACCTCCTACTGCAAAGAAGATGGCCCCAAAAAATGCAAAGAATGCATAAAGAAGAGTGTGTAAGGATATAGGTAGCTTTTTTAATGAAAATGTAATTCTATTTAATGTTGCAACATCACCTGCCTATTACAACATAATTGGTTCAGTTGGAGCATTTAAAAGAGAGTTCAAACCTCCAACCATGTATGATTTGAGAACATTGATTCTGAAGGAGTTAGAAAGCACTAATAAAAGCATTGAAGAAGCTACGAGGACTTGGGCCCAAACATGAGTAACAATTATGTCAGATTATGGTCTGATATCAAACATAGAAGTCTGATCAACATCATCATTAATAATCCTTATGATACTATATTTTTGAGGTCAGTTGAAACATCTGACCAGGTCAAGGATTTTTAGTTAATATTTAGATTATTAGATAGCATTGTTGAGGAGGTTGGAGAATATTTTGTTATACAAGTTGTGACAGATAATGCAAGTCCTTACAAGGCTGCAGGTACAAAACTTATGGAGAAGAGGAAACATTTGTACTTTACTACATGTGTTGTACATTGCATAGATTTGATTCTTAAGAAGCTTGGGGAGCTACCTCAACACAAAAATGCATTTACTAAAGCAAAAAAAAAAAAAAAAACCAAGTTTATTTACAACCACTCTTAGGTTCTAGCTCTTATGAGGAAATTTTCAAAGAAAAAAATTTTAAAACCAACTGCAACAAGATTTGTCACCATTTACTTGACCTTAGAGAGTATGTTGGACATTAGACAACCTTTAGAGATAATGTTCACATCTACACAGTGGTTGAGTTGTGCTTGGGCAAAGAAAGCTGAGGGAAAAGAGGTAAGAAAGATTGTTTTAAATGACAAATTTTGGAAAAATGACTTATACGCCAATATAGCCACTAGACCTTTGGTTCAAATTTTAGGTATGGTGGATGCAAAGAAGAAACTTGCAATGGGTTTCATCTACAATGTGATGGATGAAGCTAAAGAGATGATTGCCTGCAACTTAGGAGGCGAAGAGAGAAGCTTTAAGAAAATTTAAAATATTATTGATGATAAGTGAGAGCTACAGCTTCACCGACACTTTCATGTAGCAGAATATTATTTAAACCCTTAGTATCAATATGCAAAGAATAAGTCTACAAATCTTGAAAAAAGTTAAGATTGTATTATTGCATGGATCGACTAATAAGTGATGCAACTGAAAGATCAAATACTAACATACAATTAGTTTTTTTTGGGAACAAATAAGATTTTGTTGTATTACAATAAGCAAAGTATATAATTGTCAAACGATCACCAGATAATTTCATTTAATGTTTTAAATATTTATTTAAAAGTTATTTTCTTTTAGCACTAATAAACTCACTTATATAAATCTTAGTTAATTGGTGGATTCAGTTTGGTGATGGGACTCCAAAATTGCAGCGTTATGCTATAAAAGTTTTGGGCTTGAAATGTTCTTCATCTAGCTGTGAACAAAATTGGAGTACCTACAATCAAGTACATATAAAGAGGAGAAATCATTTGTCTACATTAAGTATGAATTCACTTGTGTACATTATATACAATAGGAGACTTAGAGACATGAATTTGAAGAAAAAATGATTAATGGATGATGAATATTCTTTGCTTTACAAGTATGTGTCATCTGATGATGAGTAATTTATAGATGCTGAAGTTGAAGTGATGCCGTCTGAATTACAAGATGAAGATTTAAATGTTGATTTCTTTAATGGTCATTAAAGCATCTACATCCACCACAACTCAAGAATAAATCAAAAAAAGTATATAAAAATATAGTTTTCTTAGACTTTTATTAAAGTATTACACTATTATTAATTTTGATATTGTTTAAAAATATTTAAGGAAGAGAAAGATAATTAATATTGAGGGCTGACTGTAAGACATTGGACTCTATAGAAGAGAAGGAATGGGAGAGAGCAGTTAATCATAATGATGATTCAAATGAAGACCCCTTTAGTGATGACAGTGCTAATGACTTATGAGTTCTTTTGTAATATGTCATTACAATTTATTTTTAGAATTATATGTTAATTACAAGAATACTGTGATTTGGGAAAAATAGAATTTGAGTTGAACTATATTTCATATTGTCTTATTATTGGGATATTTTGATTTCATTTCACATCTTGTTCCTTTTTATGTTTTATAGTTTTTACTCAGTAGTATATAAAAAATTTATCATTTTTTGTTTACGCAATCTTTTGATTTTGCGGCTTACGCCTCAAAATGCCTTGAGGCTTATGTCTCACCTCACGAACGAAAAACATCTCAATACCCAATTACGTAATTTTAAACATTGGACTCATATTACCACTCATTATTCGTATAAATATTCTAAACATCAATGTAAATGATCCAATTGTTTCCTCTAATAGAAATGACATCCTAAGAAAAATATTCTTCCAATGACTATTAACTCTGATAAATGGTGCACATAAAAAATTATATTTATTAAACATATAGTTAATATAAAAAATTATCATATATTCAAATCTTCTTGCCTAGCAAATTCATGATAGTGATTTTTTATAAATTATTGCACTTTTCAATTCCATCTTGATAGACTGTATACCTAATCATAGCTAGACACTCTATTATGTTAATTGCTTTCGAAATTTTATTTGGGAATTCAAATCAATACCCTTCTTGATACCAAATTTTGAACAGACAAAGCTCTATCAATTATTTTTTTTGAAATTTGGTCAGTAACTATGATGTTCCTTACGAACACTAAAACCAACATTATGGGCATAATTGTAGTACGCCTCATATGCATCATAATCACCCTTATACACACCAAGTATATAAATATATAAAGCATTACAATTAGGTAAAACGCAATAGAAATCCTTGAGCATAGTGCATAAATTCCCTTACACAAATATAGTGTGGAAGAGTACACATTGTATAAATTACCATTGTACACACACTACGTACAAGTTATACATAGGATATATACAAGCTTATACACACACTACATATAAGTTGTATATAGGATATATATAAGAGAAATTTATACGCAGTTTGTGTTCACTTGTACACATGATATATATATATATATATATATATATATATATATATATATATATATATATATATATATATATATATATATATATATATATATATATATATATATATATATATAAGCTTATACACACCCTGTGTACATCTTGTACATAATGTGTGTACAAGCAAAATTTATTGCACTTTTTGTACACTTGTACAATAGGTTTGTATAAGCTCGTACACATCTTGTATACAACTCATACACTGTCTGTACATACTTGTACGCACCATGTGTACAAGTGTAGAAAGCATTAAAAAATAAGAAAAATATAAATCCTTATAAACGTTTAACATGCAATACATAGGATGTGTATAACGATAAGATGATCTTCTAAAATTAATTTCCCTATAAGATTCTATGTACAAATTAAATTAAACAATGAGAAGCAGAAAAACACATAATTAGCATGCCATAATATTTGTGCAAATGAGAGAATTCCTGAACTTTCAAAATTATCATTTTACATAAAATTTTAAATAGTTGTTGTACAAATGCATGTCTCTTCGATAATTGAAGAATACACTGTAAACTCTTCTCCATGGTTGGTTATAGTCTTGTTATCGTTTTCAACTCTTCATAGACATTTGCATACTGCTTTTCAGCCTCCAAATTATGCGAACATGTCATCTCCTCAGATAATGTAATGCCATTCAAACCAATATCCATCTTGTTGCCTGGCTCGTCATTTATTCTTTCTCAACAGGTATCAAAAGTTTTATTTGAGAGCTTTCACGGATTTTCTTAAAAACGAACGCCAACCCTCAACCCTAAACCTTATTTTCACCTTTCGGCCAAGCAAAGTTGTTGAATCACACTAGAAAGAAAAAATAAATTAAAAATACACATGTTTTCATTTGATTGGAGTTTGGACACAAAGCTACGTCCAAACTGTGCACGTAATAATTTCCCTATAGTTTGATTTTTTGGTGGAAACGGGCAATGTTTCAAATATTTGTAAAAAACGACAACAAATTATCCTCTTTAGCAAACAAGTAAAACTAATCCTAAACTTAAGTTAGGGTTTCATGAAACTTCTCCAATACTATTAAGATTTCAAGTAATACTTTTAGAGCTTGTGACGCCTGATATAACATCATGCTAGGCTATACAACAACAACAACAACAACATCAAGCCTTTGTCCAACTACGTGGGGCTAGCTACATGAATCTTTTTTCACCTCATGTCATGATTAATCATTAAATGCTATAAATAATACCAAAAAATTATCACAAATCCTAGTAATATCGTTCGGATTTCAAATAACCTGGCATAAGGTCGACAACAATCTTTTTTTTTCAAGATACTTTAATCATCTCTAATGTTTTGAATAAATTATTATTTTTCACGAACAAATTTAAAATATATCAAATTTTATACAAATACTTCAAATAAAATTACATGTACAAAATCTATAATAAATCCATAACTCTACTGAAATATCACACTTACCTGTTTTTTAATCCCAGCGGAGAATCGAGTGACGTGGATTCCATCCCTCATAAATGCCGCAGGAATGGCCTCGAAAACCCTAATCACCATTTTTGCGCTAAATCCCACACTTTTCATTTGCCGCAAAGTCTGAATAAAGTCCTTCGGCTCAATCTTCTAACTTGCAGATTGCACCAGAATCATCTGAATCATAGAAGCAGAGGCAGCATTAGTGAGGCCCAGTTCGAAGAAACCATTATTCCATTTTGTCATAAATTCATAGTCTAGAGTTTTGGGGCAAGCAAGGATGACCGAGAGGAGAGAATTTTGCGAAAACCCCAGGGATTGGAGGAGTGAGATCAGTTTAGATAGATCTGAAGAGGGTGTTTGGATTAAAAATTGGTTATGTTGGATTAATTCATGGAGGTGGGAGGAGAAGGGGAAAGTGTGTTTCCTAAGGAGATTCGCGAGAGAAATTTCAGCAGAGTTTGAGAAATATCAGAGCTTCTGATGTGGTGATCCATAGTTAAGGAGATGGAGAGGTCGCTGGGCTAACAATGCCGAAGTCACCATTTTTTTTTAGGAGGAAGGGTTTCAGTGACTGAAGTGAAGAAAAGCTATTTTTGAAATTGCATTAAAATAAAAGAGTATGCAACATAAAACAAACTAGGTAAAAGAAGCTAATGTTTTCTTTTTTAAAAAGAAAAAGGAACCTTATTGAAACTAAATTTGTTAATTTAAACTTATTATAAATGAAATGTAATCCACTATTTCCTATTTTGAAACTATTGACATGTAGGGGATACCAAAATATAAAACAACCCGAGGGTTGATTAGTATCCCAGAGTTCCCATCATGTTAGAAAATAAGAATTAGTAAAGATCCCATAAGCATTTAGACAAAATTTAAAATAACAAATTAAAAGAAAAAAAAAGGAAACAAAAGTTAAAAAGAAAATTACAATTCAATAATAAATTCCAAAAGTTTGGTATAGATTTGCCAAACTTTATGATCATATGCTCCATCTTCAAGTATATCTCTGCTATGTTGTTACCCACGAGAGAAAATTTTTTCATTACTAGTGAGATGAAAGGGAAGAAGAACCTCTCAAACCATTCTTCTCTTTGTGATCAGCCATCTTCCTTCTAGGTAGTTCTTTCACCGGACCCAATGCTTGAAGTTCTTTGAATAAATTGTGCTTTGATCCGGGGGAAACATTCTTCTTGGCAAAGAAGTTTTTATCTTTCTTAAGAATAGTTTTTTTGAAATTCAAACTAATAGCTGATTGAGGAGAGGTATCTCTTGAAAATGTTAAAGCTGTTTTTTAACTTCGGGATTGAATTAGTAGTGGGATTACCGTTACCAAAAGAAGAAGCTGCAAAAGTTATTGAGGGAGGTACAATAGCAGATTCTGTAATAAAATCCTTCTTAATACCGGAAATTTTGAATTCAAATTCTGGTTTGTGAGCTTCCAATAAATCAGCACCTTGAGTTGATTCAGCAGCCTTTGAAGGAGTCAAAGCCGAAAATTGTTCATCCCTCTTTTCAGCCTCCATAGTTTGTGGAATTTTAAATTTGAGAGCTGAGTTATTAGGAGAAAAAGATGGAACTTGTATCTCAACAACCTTCGGATTAATCAAAATTTCTTCTAAAGAAAAGCTATTTAGGATTTAACTAGTACTTTGTAAATCTAAGGGGCTGTTTGGTAGAATATAGGATTTCATTTTAAGTAGGATTTCATAAATCTCTAAATTTGGATTTACGAAATCCTGGGGGGTTAAATCCTGAAAACTGTTTGGTAACATTCATGATAAATTCAGTTAAATCTTGTGTGATTGTTTGGCTATGCAAGCCAGGATTTAAAGCAATTAAAAGATTTAACATTCGGACTTCCTCCTCTCCCACGAATAAGTAGTTAAATCTGCCAAATCGGTGGATTTGCGAAATCCGGGATTTACTGCAAAAGGTGGTTTTTTTCCATCAACCGCGGATTCCATTTACCGTGAGATTTGGATTTGCATTTTAGGCCGTTTGGCTGGATTTCGCCTGAATCCGGCCTTAAATCCACCTAAATCTGCATACCAAACAGCCCCTAAAAGATAAGGGCCAACATTACAGGGCTGTCTAGATTCGACTAAGGTTTAAGATTTGATTTGGGATGATTTTTTAAAAAAGCAATAGAAAAATAATAAATTTTTTATTAAATTTTTGTTTTAAAAAAATCATTTCAACTAAGTCTAAGATTTAATTCAAATAGAATTTAGTACATATATATTTGAATTTATTAAGTTTTGATAATATTATATTTTGAAAATTATTTGAAAAGAAAGATATTAATTTTTTTTAAATCTTATAAAATTATTTGACAGTCTAACTCAAAATTTACAGTGGTTAATTAAATAGCATATATATCTAATTTATATTTTTAATTATAACATGTTGAAGTGCTTACTTCAAAATTTAAAAACAAGCTTGATAAATTTTTTTTATGTAAAATAAGTGTAAATAAGAAAAAAATTTAAAAGGAGAAAATATCAAAAATGATTTCACGTTTTCTAAGAAAATGTAAAACGATTACACATATTATGCAGAGGAAGAAATTAAATTGGTGGGAGTGATTGCGTAGGCATGAGAGATTTTAAATGTCATGGCGTCAAAATTTCTTACGCTTTGGCACCATTTTTTGCCACTCGGGCGCCACTGCGCTCTAATGTCAGCAACGTCATAACTTTGCAGTTGTAACTTCCAAGGGTCACATTCTCTTAGTGAAGATATATAAATATATTCACTAAGTAACTAATCCACATTAGCAAGAGCCGATGCATTAGTTCACCTCAACAGTGTCGTGACGCCACTCGTTTAAGCACCGCAACATTATATGTCTTTTTTGTGTTGTGTTATAAATTGTTATGATGTTATATGTATAAGAGAGTTAACTTATTTAAGTAAAATTTAGTACTTCTTTTTAGAGTACTTCTCTAATTCTCTCTTAAAGTGAAATATAAGGGATGCGAGAAAAATACAAGATACAATTACTTAGAGTGTTTAGCCTATTTTTCTTGAAGCAACTATCTAAGTTAAGGGAGGAGTGCATAGGAGATACTTTGATCCTTTCAGGTAATATCACTCTCTTCTATTTTCATTCTTCCATGAGCTTGATAAAAATGAGTTTGGTTGTTATTTATTTAATGTCTCGCTAATTCTCTTATTTTGGAATGATAAAGTGAAGTGTATGTTAAGTATTAATGAAGACTCTTGTTCTATAAATAATAAATGATATTTTAAATATTATTCCATTCTTAATTTAATGCACATGGTGGTCATATGTGTAGTTAAAATATAGTGTGATTTATAGCCTCAACGAAGGAATGTAATAAAAACCAGAAATATTAAAATAGCATGTTTACATGCCTAAACATATGATGTAAAATATTTTAGGTTCCCTAAAGATACTATAAGTGTAGGAGGGTAGCAGATATCTTTTATCCCCAATAAGCTCGACAAAGATGTATGGATGCATATCTTCTGAATCACATCGATAATTAAAAGTCTTATTACGAAAGATATGAAATTTATACTCATCATCCCAAGAATACTTTAACTAAATATTTTATCTGATATTTTTTTATAAAATTTATTCACTGATAGAATATCCAAAAATATTATTTTAATTCAGTAGAATAATTATTACAATTAAGGTAAATGGAAATAGTTTATTGCAAGTAAGCATACTTCCTCATGGGTTTGACACTCTACTTTATCACTTTATTACTTGATTCGGCTAAACAGAGAGATAGAGTTTTGTATTGATCTTGTTTCAGGTAGTGCTCTGATCTCTAAAGCTCCATATAGAATATCTCTAAAGCTTCAGGAGTTGAAGGTTAAGCTTCATGAGTTAGTTGACAGGTGGTTCATCTGTCCTAGTGTGTCTCAATGGGGAACACCTATTCTATTTGTGAAGAAAAAGGACGGTATCATGCACATATACATTGATTACAGGAAGTTAAACAAAGTCACTATAAAAATAAGTATTCTTTGGATAGGATTGACGATTTGTTTGATCAGCTCGCTGGATGTTAAATATTTTTCCAAGAACAAACTGCTATCTAGTTATCATCAGTTGAAGGTAAGGGCAGAGAATGTGATGAAGATTGCATTTAGTACAAGGTATGGATATTATAAGTTTTTAGTCATGTCATTCAGAGTGACTAATGCCCCAGCAGCCTTCATGAATTTGATAAATAAAATTTTTAGGAAATATTTGGACCAGTTTGTGATCTTCTTTATAGACAATGTTCTAATTTATTTTAGATATGGGGAGGAGCATGCAACACACTTGAGGACTGCTTAATAGATTCTAAGGCATTATCAATTATATATAAAGTTCTCGGAGTGTGAGTTCTGGCTGAAGAGCATTTCATTTTTAAGGCACGTAGTGAGTTATGCAGGCATTTTAGTAGATCCCTAGAAGATTCAGATTATTTTTTATTGGCCTAAGCCTACTACAATTCCCTAAGTTTGTAGTTTCTAAGGCTTGGCTAGCTATTATCAAAAGTTATTCTTTGTCTTTGAAGAGATTGACTTAGAATTGAAGTCAGCGGCTTTCATATGGACTATGGAGTGTGAGGAGAGTTTTCAGTTGCTGAAGGATCATTTGAATTCTACTTGGATTTTGCCTATTCCTTCAGATATTAAGGGGTTTTAGATTTTTAGTGATGCATCATTGAGATGTTTGGGATGCATGCTGATGCAACATGATGGAGTGATTGATTATGCATCTCGACAGTTGAAACCACATGAGAGGAAGTATCCGACACGTGATCTTGAATTAGCTGCTGTAGTATTTACATTAAAAATTTGGAGGCATTACTTGTATAGAGTTAGATGCAAGATCTTTACTGACCATTGGAGCTTGAAGTACATTTTAACTCAGAAGGATCTGAATTTGAGGCAGAAAAGATGGTTAGAAATGATCAAGAATAATGAACTATCTATTTAGTATCAGCCCGTAAGGAAAGTATGGCATCAGATGATTTGAGTAGGAAGTCTTCAGGTAATTCTCTTTCGTTGTTTACTTCTATAGACTTTCTTATTCGAGATTTGGAGAAACTGGAGATAGAGGTAGTATATGATGATACATATCCAAATTTATTAGCTTGGATTATTATTCAACCTACATCATAGAAAAAATTTAAGCTCAAAAACTAGATATAGAGTATTTGAAGTTAAGTGATCAAATTAAGGTTATTAATAGACATGAACTCTCGTTATCTGATTATGGAGTCATTTTCTGCAATGATGGATTATGGGTTCCTTTTATTAGTGACATGAAAACTGAGATCCAACATTAAGCATATTACTCGAGCTACATTATTCATCCAGGAAGCAGCAAGAATTTTAGAGATTTGAAAGGTATGTTCTGGTGATCTAGATTGAAGAAGGATATAGCTAAGTTTATTTTAAAGTAAAAGGCCTATCAGTTAGTGCAGGTAGAGCATCAGCGACCAGGTGATCTTCTGCAATCGTTACTTATCCCTGAGTAGAAATGGAAGGAGGTGATGATGGACTTTTGTTATGGGGTTTCCCATATCGAGGAAGGGACATGATGCCATTTGGGTTGTTATTGATCGTTTGATGAAGTTAGCACATTTTATTCGAATATGATAGACTGATCCGGTAGACAGATTATCACAAATATATATCAGAGATATTATCAGATTGCTTGGTGTGCTGAAAGTTATTATATCTGATCATGATGGATATTTTACCTCCAAATTATGGAGGCATTCAGCAGAGACTGAGTACGAAATTACATTTCATTATATCTTTTCATCCGCAGATAGATGGACAGTATGAAAAGATTATTCAAGTATTAGAGGATTTTTTAAGACTCTATGTTTTGGACTTTGGGTTATAGTTGGGAGAATCATATCCCACTTAAAGAGTTTGCATAGAACAATAGTTATCAGTCCAGCATTGGCAAGCTCCTTATGAAGCCCTATACGATAAAAAGTGCAGGATACCTTTATCTTTGACAAAGGTGTGTGACGGATAGGTGATAGGATCAACTTTTTGTGGATTACACTATATTAAAAATTTAACTGATCAAAGAAAAATTGAGAGCTACACAGGATAGGTAGAAGAAGTATTATAATCATAAACACAAGCTAGAGGAATTTCAGGTTGGTGATTTTGTTTATGTCAAAGTTAGCATAATGAAAGGTGTTAGTAGATTTGGAAGAATCAGTAAGTTGAGTCCAATGTATATTAGACCTTTTGAGATTGTTTAGAGGATTAGTAATTATGCTTATAGATTGTTATTACTTAATCATATGTTTGATATAAATAGTGTATTTCATGTATCTTCTTTGAGAAAGTGGATATCTAATTCTAGAAAGAGATTATATGTTGATGATGTGGAGATTCATCCGAGTATACATTACAGAGAAGAGCTAGAGAGGATTTTGGCATACAATGTTGTGTGCTCAAAAAATTTGCACCCCAGCCTCCCCTGCCCTCGAGAGAGTTTTAATGGATTAGGTTTTGGGGTTAATTTTGGGAAGGTAGATTGGGTTTGTAGATAAGACACTACCAAGATATTTTGCCCTCATTTTTGCGAGGACTTTATGATCTGAGTTCTAGTTTCCTATATTCACAAGCTAATAGATGGATCCTTGTCGACAGCCATGGGTTGATTCATCCAAGGGTACCTTATAGACCTAGATTGGGTATTTATTTAAGGGGACAAATTTGAATCCACCTTAGCTAATAAAGAGCTTTGTGCCCTATTAATTATATTATATTGATTCATATCTCAAGAATTTGATGCCATTGGGGAGCATAAAATTAAACTCTAGACATGACTGTAATTTAACAATGCCATTTGGTGGCAAATCACCCGATTTAGAGGGCTCCGGTCATAACCATTTATCTTGTGGTGTCATTTGGCAACAAATTAGTTGGTTATAGAACACACACCACATCCTTGTTGACAAGAGACTAATTAAGAAGGAATCCTAATGATATTATTGACCAGACATTAGCTTTTTGTGAGCTGAAATAATTTTCAAATTTATTTATCTGAGCAAACTATTATGGATGATGGATGAAGTTTGCTTTAAATAATTAATGATTGATTTCAATTTTTAAATATTTGGAATTTTGGAAGTTTCTTGGAGTTTTGAATTTCACAAGCATTCGGGTGATATTTTAGATATTTATGGATAAATCCCTCAGGTTGAGATAAACGTTTAACATGATCATCATCAAGGTGTGTGAGATTATTTTATTTATGGATTGAATATTGTCAACTTTGTCTACTTGCCTATAGATGATCGGGTTTTTCATAGGCTTTATACCTTTGTTAGTGGATTTTTATTGTTCAGAAACCTTGAAGGCCCAACATGAATGTATCTAAGCCTTCTTGGTTAATACTTAGAATTCTATAACTCTTGCCTTCAATGGAGATTATGAAAGCTTCTTAACTATCCATTTAGTAATGAGCCTTAACTTGATATGGTACTCATTACAGTTCCCTTCTTTAGCAAATGCATGGTTGTTGAGGATGTTGCACACAATCATCATCCTCTAAGCCTTCTTGTGCCATATCTCTTTCTTCTTATTAATAACTTTTAAAATCATTAGTGCAATATAATCCCTCAAAATTATTTCCCATGCTCCCAAGAACTAGAGGGGCAAACACACTCCCCTGGTTGTTTTATTCTTCTTCTCCTTCCAAATGTCACTTGGCACAGGTTAGAGTTTCTTAGACATTATCTCAAACTTGAGAGGCCTTTGAGATGCATCAAGTACCTCCAAATCAAGCCTCTTCATTAGAAGGGGTTCCAACATATTTGTAATGACCCTTTTTTTTTTTTTTGCACCAAAGTTATTAAAACTCACATTCTAAGATCGAACTTGTTTGTCTTTCATCTTCATGGATATGTTGCAAGAGGGTTGTTTGTCTATATAGTTCAAGTGGCATTCAGTTTGAGTCCCTTCATATTCAAGTCTAATTACTTAGTTTATTTTTCATTCATTTATAATTTCATTCATTTGAGTTCAATTTAGATTCTTTGTTTGGCTAAGATTTCCAAGCTAATTCAAGTCCCCTGTAGTCCAAATCATTCAAGTTTAGTTCCATGTACAAGTCCACTATAATCCAAACATATTTGAGTTCCATGTAACATTGTTCGTTATTATTTACTTAGGTTCAAAGTCATTCGATTGCAATTTTAATTATTTGTTCAATTTGAATCCAAGTTTTTGATTATTCATTTGAGTTTTAAAATATGTTTCCTATTGATCAAAATCAAGTCCCCTGCATTTGCTCTAAATTTTGGTAGCCTCTCAGCATCTCCCCCAATTAGGGGAAAACATTAGAGATATAGAATTCCCTTCCAAGATATGCTAGCACTTCAGGTAGGTGTTAGGTGACATTGCAACTATATTTTCTTTAATCCCTGCTACGCTATATGAGTGCTTAAGGGTCTTTGACTACCTGTTTTGAAATACAACTATTTTCTTTCCCTGTTACTCTATATTAACACTTAAGGGTACTTAATTTTTGACCTCGTTATGCTACATAGTACTCTGAGGCTTACTCACCTTGCCATAGGTGTTGCACCAGTTTCCCTCCCACCATGCTATGTGAGCTTGTAGGGAGGTTCATTGGCTCGATGCAAGCGTCGAGTGCGGGATTTAAGTTCAAAAATTTTACCTTTATAGCGATGTTGATGAGGTGGTGACGAATGCACAAAATATTTTTTTTCTTTTCTCTTTTTTTTTTTACTTTCTTCTTTTTTTTTTTAATATTCTCTACTTTCTTTTATATATATTAATGATAATGATGATAAAAATTATATTGGCATTAATTAATAATGATGGCTAAGTAATTACATTAATTAACATCAATTAAAAAATGAAGACTTACCACTAAAAAAATTTTATGAAGATATGGTTAAATAGACTATTTAGGTTTAGTTTAAGTGGACTTTTGAGTGGGTTTTGTTATGAAGGGAAAGAGGGGATTAGTCAAATAAAGAGGATTTGGATGGGTTGTGAAGAGGAGGCGTCGGCTGGAGAAAGAGCAAGGGGCAGAGGCGTCGGGCCGATTTCTTCAAGTGGGATCGTTGGGAGGCTCGCGGTTGCTAGAGGTTTAAGTCACAGAATCTAGGGAAGGAGACGACGGGACAGAGAAGGCCGTCGGGGCTAGCAACTTCGGCGTCGGATTTGGCTGCTTGAGGAAGAAAATGGTCGGCTAGGTCTTCGATACAGTGAAGATGCCAGTGGAAGTTGGGATTAGAGAAGGCTTTATTAGAGCTTAGAAGGTCAGAGGGATGATACAGTCGGGGCTTGCGAACCGAGAGAGGAGGTCAAAAGAGCTGGGGTTGGGTAGAGAAGAAGCAGGAGAAGATGTCAGTTGCAGACGGAGGTAAGGTAGATGGTGACTCGGAAGAGGTATGGGTTGAGGAGTTGAGGAGGTTGAAGGGATTTGCTGCTGTAGAAGAAGAGACGAATGTTCTTTCTCGTATCCTTTTATCAATTTAGTACAGTGGCGTTGAGGAGACTGAATTATGGGATTTACATAGGATCTGTATGATTCCTTCGACGTGATACGAGGTATGCTTGATTTAAGCAAATTTTGTGGTATTTTATCCAAGATTTGAGCTGGTTTTAGTTGTTCATCCTTATGTTAATAGATGTCAGAAAATTAAGGAGCAAACAGATTCCGATGATCAATGTAAAATGAAAACACATAGAGGCTACTTAAAAGAAGGAATCTAAGATGAGACTGCTTTATCCATGTTTATTTTAATGTATCTTGATTTGAGAATGTCAAGAATGGTATTTTTTTAAGGTGGGTGGATTGTTATAACACAAAATTTTGAAAACTATATTTTTTACTAAAACAATAAAAAATTTATGCAGCAGTTATTATAAGCCCAAATTATAATATATCTTCTCCATAACATATTTATTATTGTATTTTCGTTTTCTTAATATTTTTAAAAAAATTTTGCACAAGTAAAATTTCTATAAAATAAATTTGGCACCTAATGGTACAACTGTGGGTTTTGAGACCATCAGGTGTTCATTTTACAAACTGATTTTACTAGAATATTTTAAATAAAATAAATTATTTTATGAATATTTCTTATAATTTTTTGAATCTCTAAAATAATTTCTATGAATTTTATATCAAACATTCATTAGAATATTATTTTAAATGATTATTTTATCCTAAATATCTAAACCCACTTAATAAATTCCTCAGCCATTTCATTTCCTAATATATTTTTGTTAACATATAACGTTTGGGGAAAATGATAAGAAAAGAGAGGAGATAGAAAAACAAAGTTAGGTTTTAACAGTCATAGATTGATTTTCATCAGTCGGCTCGTACGAAAAATTACCTCTTCTCGGGGTGAGTTACTTTTTGTATATTTTAAATTTTAATAATTTTATATTTTTTTGATCAAAATTGTATTTCTATTATCGAAAAATAAGAATAACTTTATTTTAGTAAGACTTTCAGAAAATAATTTTTTATATGTTATAGATATTCTGATTATGAACATTTTGAGTATATACTGTAATTTTTTTACTGGGTGATTTTGAAAAATAGTGATATTTTTTTAATTAAAATTTTATTTTGACATCTAAAAATAGTGTTTCAGTTTATTTAAAGCTTCAAAATGATGTTTTACACAATTTATTG
Organism: Dendrobium huoshanense; assembly: GCA_016618105.1. NCBI lineage: Eukaryota > Viridiplantae > Streptophyta > Magnoliopsida > Asparagales > Orchidaceae > Dendrobium > Dendrobium huoshanense. The sequence continues at coordinate 99,864 of JADPUM010000473.1, read as the reverse complement.
TAAATTGGTTATATTCGAAAATTGTAAATTTTTACTTAGTAGTATTTCTATTGTCTACCATTGGGACACTTTGATAATATTTTAATGCAATCCAATTTTACTTTAATTAATGAAATGCATTAAAAAATATATTGTGATATGATGTCGGTACCAATAGACGACCAAGGTAAGATTTTTTATGTCGGCGCTAGTGGGTGATCGAGATAAGATTTTATTATGACGATGCCAGTGGGCAACTGAGGTAGGATTCTATTATGCTTGTGCTAGTGGGCGATTGAGGTGAGATTATATTATGCTAGTGCTAGTTAGCAACCGGGATGGGCTTTTGTTATACCGGTGAGATTTGGTTACGGAAGTGTTGTGAGGTAGGATTTTATTATGCTAGTGATATTATAAAGTGTTTGCTTATAATTTAGTTTATTTAAGTATTTAATTTCAGTATATGATTCAACATAGTATTCTTAGTTCTTTTAATTTTAGTTATTAATTCCTATTTTAGGTTACGATAGCCTATTGAGCCTTGTATGTTCATCCTACTTTTGCTTTTGTTTTCATGCCTAGAGAATGGTAAGGAACGAGCTGATTAGTTTAGATAGCACACTCCTCTACTCTGCTCGCTCCGATTTGTGTTGTAGTTATGCTTTGATTAATTTTAATTTTTGCATGCTTAACTTTTATTTTTGTTATGCTCTCTATTGTCAACCACTGTTATAGATAGATTTTAGATTATATATGTTTTGAATGATATATATAGAAAATCAAGTTGAGATTCAATAGTCTTCCACTCTATATTGCATTCAATAGTAGCTCTAATAGCATATACATTGGAAATTCTATTTCAGTACTTTTCTGACCAGATCTTGAGGTCAAACTTGCCACAATATGACATGATATGACATGTATAATTTTGAGTCATATCGGGTCAGGTTGTCATAGTACTTGACAATCTTCGTAAAAAGCGTTTGCCCTGAGGGGTCTTTTGTAAAATTTTTTACTAAAGTGGTCATGCAATATGAACAGATAATCATATTGTATGATGTTTAATTGAACTATGGAATGAAACACCAAGAGAGAGATGAATTGGTGTTTCAAAATCTTTTTCAAAACTTTTTGAAAATTTTGAATTAAACAACCAAATTCGTAATATTAAAATGAAAGCAAATAACAAAAAAATTTATTTATTAAGTATTCTTTTTGCAGCAACGATCAATTCAATCAATTATAATGATTATCAAACTCAACCAAATTATAGTAAAATTAAATATGCAAGAAAGTAAACTGCAGAAAGTAATTGCGAAAAAAAATGCAAATCATATTTTATAGTGGTTTCGTCAACTTGACCTATATCAATTCCTCGAAGTCCACCTCTTTGGATATTATACTAAATAGTTATTTATTCTCCTTTAGCCCCCACGGCTAGGCAGAGAAGCCCTAATGTAATAACTTCCACAAATTCGATGTGGTGGACTAGCAGAATCCTTTTTACTGACCTAGTGCAGTGGAGTAGTTGAATCACTTTCACATCCTTGATGTGGCGTAGTAGCCGTAATCACTTTTAACCCTCGTGCGATGAAGTAGCCTGAATCACTTTCACTTTATCGGTCTAATGGTGAAGCTATAATCACTTTCACCTTCCTAGTGAGACAGAGTAGCCCGAATCACTTTCACCTTCCTAGTGAGACAGAGTAGCCCGAATCACTTTCACCTTCCCAATGCGGTGGAGAAGCTGCTGACCCTTTGACACCAAAGGGGTCTTCTCGGAGTTTCCCTCAAGATGAACCTTGACACATTGAGGAACTCAGATGCAAGTTGGCCAGAGTAATCGTATGAAACTCCCTCTCACACTCCTTTAAACCCATAAGAATATTCTCCCTCTCACAACTTCACCTTTTATCTCCCTTGCTCAAAGCGCTCCCTTCAAACTCTCACCTACAGAAGACTCAACCCTTAGACTAATAAAGTCTTCTTCGAAGTTTATTAAGAAAGTTTAAATAGTGGGCTTCCAAAAACCCTAATAATTCAATTCTGTCGACTCTGTTTGTACAATATGATGTATAAATCGTATAGTATGATTGGTTTAATTCTCTCATGTTAGTATTGTGCGATTAATAATAATGCAGTACCAATACAAATTTATAGTATAGTATGATCAATTTAAATGAATTGTAGTTCAAAGAGGGTGAACCTTGAGACGATAAAAAATCATCTCCATCAATTGTCAAATACAAGCAAGTTCGTATAATACAATCTTAATCCTTAACTAAGCTAGATTTGATTAATTAATCACTAGATTAAATTAGGCAATTTAATTTAATTTTAATTTTAATTTTTAAAATTAACATTTAATTTTAATTTTACTTAATTTAATTATAATTTAAAATTTAAAATTTTGTATTATGTTATTGTACAAAACAATTAATTTAATTTTATTTAACTTAATTAACATTTTAATTAATTTTTAATTACACATCGTAAGATGTACGATCCAGATTGTTCAGTACAATCTTAAAAAAAAAATTTAAAATTTCACTCCCCATGTATATGTTTCCACAATTGATAACTAGCATACACATTTTACATATAGTCTTAAAAAAACTTCTCTTTTAAATAAATCAATCATATGCAACTCATTCTTGAGCTATGATTCTAAGGATGATTGGTGTGTACTAAACCTAAAATATTAATAGACATAGAAAATATATAAAATATATTGAACAGAACTAAATAAACATCAATAATATTTGTTATAATCAAAATATAGGATCAGACTCCTGAATTGCAACACTAGCCACCAACAATAACCCTTACCATTGATTAATGGTGCAACCACTAGCCACCGCACGAACAATCTATGTCAACCACCAATCCCCTGCCATCATTTATATTTCATCTATTTTGCTTCAAACCAAACATAAATTAATCACAAGCAATATTTTTACACTCATCCAAATAACTACAAACATTTCATATAACATATGTTCATTTTATATTATATTCTTTTTTTCAACAAATCAAAAAACCCCTCCAATTATCATATAAAAAATATCTAGAAAACATCCATAAATAGAGCATGACCAAAATACAACAACAAAAATGGATGTTACATTAAAGGAAAAAAAGAAAAGATAAATAAAACAATCAAGTTCTCGTTAAGTTACCTCAACACAGGTCATCAGCCCCTTTCTATTTTGAATGAATTGAAAAGAACTAAAAATTAATTATACTTCACAAAAAACAAACAAATTATCTTTTTAACAAAATTTTAAATATATATATATTAACCATTAAAAAACACAACTACAGACATTATTCTAAAGATAATTTGATTTAATCAGTATCTCTATTTCAGAATTAACTGAAAAGATTGTTATTCATAAAAACAAGTTCTCCCAAAAATTAAAAAAATAAAAAGAAATAAAATAACCCTAAAATTGTACTCAGATTCAAGCCTAGACTTAATGCTGACAACAGATTACAAAGCTCAGTTTGCAAAACCCTAATCTCTGAAAAAAATTAAAAACGCTGTGATTGATGGATGTTATTCATAGAGTCATTACACCTTCCTGCAGGGCTTGAACACCCTCATCAGCTACTTTGCTAGATTGGATAGTGCTTATTGCAGTTGCAATATTAGCCTGAAGAACACAGTTTCAGATAAAGCGATATCAGCTATGCCATAAATTATAGTCAGATAGTTCCAGTTTATTGCCTATAGAAGCAAATGAATGGCCTAAACATTTGAACTGCAGCTCAAGAATGAGACCAAGGAAGAATTTTCCTGAAGTCAATATGGAAAGCAAACGAATGCCCTGTTGAAGCCAGGTGACAACTTTATCATGAAGAAATTGATCATAAAGATCCAAAATCATAGTGCTCGTTTATCACAAGTCGAAATGGCTCATTTTCATTTTCGATTGGTAATTTGCTTGAATTTAACTTGCCTTTATAAGTTTGTCTACTCAACGAGCCAAATATAATGGCTTCTTTGATCATATTTGGCTCAATAATAATAGCATAATATTTATATATAAGTGTGAGTGAGAGCTCCACAGGTATTCTTCTGTACTCTATATTTACATGTATAGATTATGCTTGCTCATATTCATACATGTATATTATATAATTTATATAAGTTTATTAAATAGACTTCATTTTACAAATTACTATTAAATCTAACAAATTATTATTTTTTTGTCTCGTTTACTCTTAATAAACTGCGTTTAACAATAATTAGCTCGCCAAGTTCTATTATTTTACAGTTTACATCACAACTTAAGTGTGAGAAATTCATAACCTAAATATGTGAGAACTAAATATAAAAGCTGCGGCTCCTTATTGTGTCAAGCGGATAATTATGTCACGAAGAAACATCATAGAGCCGAATTATCAACAGGTGGGCTAGAAAAAAGCTAGTCGTTTTTATAATTGTATTTAGTTTGATAATTATCTTGAATTCATCTTGCTTATATATGTGTTAATTCAACAAGCCAAACACAAGCATAATCTTATTTGATCTTGTTCAAATGCGTGCACGCGTGTGTATATGTGCATGGCCCCATTCATACATGTATGCGGTAAAATTTGTAATTTATTTAAATGCTTTCAAGTTGTGTTCACAAATACCTCATGTTCAGCTTGATAAGCAAGTGAACATTAAACATTTTGGCACATTTGCTTAGTAAGTCGTTAAATTTGCTTGAGCTCGATAACACCCATGAAAGCAAATGCATGACCTTAATATATGAGCTTCAGCTAAAGATTGTCACAGGACAACTTTTTCATGAAGAGCTAGCTAAACGAGCCGGTCATAAAAGTTCAACATAATATGGCTCATTTAACTTATAGAGATATTGCGTGATCTAAAACAAACGAATAGATGCCATGGATTGCATTGCAGAGACAACTTTAAAGAAAATTTTATCGTAGAGCAATATTTCCCGTACTTGGAAAGTTAGCACATTTTCCACACATTGGTCAATGAGGCGTGCTATGCATAAGAACTCAATATATTAGGAGGTGATAGGCTATTATCTTAAAGGTGGTGTTAAAAAAGAGTCTGACTTTAATAGGTGAAAATACTCTTAATTACAAGGGTTAAACATCATATGGCAAATTTAGCATATTTAAGAATATGAATTGCCAAAATATAGGAACTACAAGAAGAGTTTTCATAAGGTTCAACATTGTACGGCTCATTTATCTATGCAATACAAAGTAGTAATGACAACTTACTAAACAAAGGTGAAACATGCGCATGTAATCAATCTAAGGGAAGAAAATTACCCTCCAATTCAATAGTTTGGATCGAAGTCCTTGCCACTGTGACAGACCAAATACCCGCTCAGTATGCCGACTGCATAAGACAGGATAGCCATCCTTATTTCAGGAGAATTGGAAACAAAAGTAGTTTTTAATCTTTCTAGGTTCACTCATTTGCAAGCTCTAGCACATTAAAAATAGTTAAATATATAGATAAGCAACTAACGGACCTAACAATTACAACTTGATTCATTTGATCCATCTTACAGTCAATAACTTTGGACATTATTGCTTTAACAACCCAGTACTCTACCTCATCATCCCTGACTTGCAAGAAAAAGTAGTTGGTAATTTGTAAGAAATAACACATTAAATATGAGACAAAAAAAGGTTGAAGGTTACCTGAAGAGCCTCCGTCACTTTCGCATAAGGAATTTCACCAGACTCATTACAACTCAAATCTATCAGGGACATCAATCTCATCTTTGTGATGCACTCATGGACCAGACCTATGAAACCAACAGTAAAATTAGACCAATACGGTTACTCCAAATAAGTATATAAATACTAATACATCATTATACCATAGCTTTTAAGTAAGGCTGAATTTCAAGCATGGAAATCCAAGTAGCAATCAAGTTTACTGTTGAGAAAAATCTCTAATAGCTGATAAACCGAAGCATACTTCTCATCTTTCTCTAATTGAGAAATGGCAGGCATACCTGGTAGGTCGCACTGCAAGTAAATCAGGAATATGAAATTAGCTGCGGCTAAAGGTTGTAGGTAAAATAGTTAACGATATCATTGTTAAGAGTTATTACAACTGAGTGCTGCTAAAATAGATAACTATAAGATTCCATATAACCGAAAAGGAATTATGTTTTTGGAAAGCAAAATAAAGTAAAAGAAAAAAGATCAGGGCTTCTCTACACGAATTGCGTCAAAAGAAAAGGTTTTTAGATTACTTGATTATTAGAACTCAATTTTGTCGCAGGTAATATTTAGGTATGGGAGAGACGTAGTTTCGTCAAGTCATGATAAAAGCTTTTGCTGTTACTTTATCCAAAGCATTAAGACACAAGGTCAAATAATTTATCTTGATCAATAACATAAGAACTCATCAGAAGATAAACTTCAAGAACCCATATTACTGCAGGTTGAATGTGATAGAGAAAAGAAATATGAAGAATTTAACACCATGAAAAATATTGGTATTCAGTTGTGCTTTTATTTATGCTGAGGTTGCCTAAAATGTTGGGTAACCTTTTACCAAAAGTTTTATTTATTTAGATTACTATGTCACCATCCCAGCTTCATTAATGAATGAGAAAACATAAAGTTTGAATATTTGGGCATATTACTGTTTTTATAGAGTAGAATGAGATGATTGATCGTGATATTACACTCAATTCCTCGTTACAAAAAGGGCTAAACATGAAATGATGAAAACTTCATATTTCTTGATCGGTAGAAGTTTTGTATGCACACAAATATGAATATTCTTATGCAATTGTGCATGAATATAACCATATCAGTATATGTCGGCCCACTTCATTCACAAATGGAAATGCCTTCACTCCTAAGTTGAGGAGAGCTCTACTTAATATTGATAATGTAACTTAATTCATGTCATGATTATTTGACAAGTTTTAGGTTGGTTGTCGACTACCTAACGCAACTCTCCACTTTTCTCATTTAGGAATTGGGACCTTGCAACAACAGTGTTTGCTCCCCTACTATGTTAACATGACACAATGGAGGAAATCGATTCATATAGCCGACCCAACATTCCCTTACCGGGTGAAGAATGACTTTTACACTCTTCTATTACCAAAACGACTCCCTCCTTCAACCTCCCAGCATGACGGAGAAGTAGCTCCCTCCTACTCGCACTATGAAGATGTCGTTTCCTCCTACTCCTCACACAATGGATATCTTGCTCCCCTTGGTTAGTAAAATCTTTTGCCCAAAAACTTCTTCCAAGAGCTCTTCTCCAAGATCTCCATAACCACCATATGGAGGGTACAGACCGACAAGAACAATCGTGTTATTCCCTCCAGAAAACACTCTCTCAACCTCACCTCCTATCTCTCCCAAGTTATTTGAACTCTCTTGCAAGCAATGAGACATTTCTCACTCTCTAAAGCTCTCTTACATAGAAGAAACGTCTCTGACTACTCAACACAACTCCTCAGGTCTAATGATCATCGACTGGAAATGAGGTCTAGAGAAAACTCTTTTGTAGGGCGCGCTTTCTGACCATCGAGAATACCGAGGACTAGAAGAAGAGGAAAGAAGGATTTGAATAAGATGTGATGTTGTATAAAATGAGATTTGGCCCTCTGTTTATAGCCTATGTTTGATCATACCATACAATGTCAATTGTACAGTATAATCATTATAATCCAAATCCTCCCATCCGAAACAATGCGAAGACTAGTCAAATTGTCAAGTATGATCTAGGACCGTGCAATTCGATCTTCGTCTTTTCATTCATCCCTAGGCCTCTTACAGGTTCGTATAGAACAAAATGCAATAATGATCGTACCGACCACGATAATTTTGTCCCAACAATTTTTATGCCATGACATTCGTACAATACGACAGGTATTCATACAATACGAACCGCAATAATTGATTCAATCTAAGTTGTTGGTTTCAAATGAAGATGTTGATCGACATGTAGCATACAGTATGATGGCGATCTTACAATTCGATGTGAGAAATTTGTGCCTTTCTTGTGTGATGATTGGGAGCTCTAACATAGAAATTAATAACAGACAATCCACATACACAAAACATACAGAAAGTGATAAAAAAAGGCAAATCAAAAGTGACATAAAACCCAAATTAAAATACAAAACAAATACATACAAATAAATACCAAAACACATAAACTTATAGACTAAACATAAATACCCCAAAACTGACACAAACGCAATTACAACCACGTAAACTAGAATATAAACATGAAAACTCAAAAACAAACAAACATTTAGCTACCCCAATGTCCTGAGCACTTATTTCAATGACTATCAATCTAATCCTATGTATGATGAACCTTCCATAACTTCAGTTTAGTGAAAATATAGGCCAATTGAATTTTTTGTCTCTACAAACTATATGTCTACATTCCCCTTGGCCATGTGGCTCTAATAAAGTGATGTTTCATATCAATGTTTTTAGTGCTAAAGTGTTAAATAGGATTCTTAGTGATGCAAATAAGACTCATATTATCACACATGATAGAGATGGTATCTACCTGCAATCCAAAATGAAAAAGCTGTTGTTTTAGCCAAAGGACTTGAGAAATACAATATCCAGCAACTATATACTAAGCTTTTACAATGAAAAAAGCTACTAAATTTTATTTTATACTAAACCAAGAAACTAGATATTGTCCTATGAATTGGCAAGTTACTTAGGTATTCTTTCTATCTACCATATATCCAGCAAAATCCAAATCAAAGTATTCAATTAATTCAATCGAATGACACAGGCAAGCTTGATGGCCAAGGGCTAAACACAAACTTATTTGGTGGACAATAAGTCATTTTCCACAGTAGCAAAATTAAACACAATCGAGGTCTTATTATACTTATATGTAAATTAAGATTGACCTTTAAACCTATTTGACATGAAAAAATCCTTTTCTTCATAGAGACATTGAGGAGGAGGCACATCCCATAGGGCTAAAGTTAGGATGCTCAATTATAAGCCTATCAACACCGCTAGGGCTCATAGCTAGATATTTGAGACTATACTCAATAAGTACTAACAAATAAGGAGAGCTATCAATCAACGATGGGGAACGATGGGGGGAAGCTTATATACCAATCTCATACTCACCCATAAACTTCCCATGCGATCAATATTCTCAATCAATTTAAGCATTGTCGCGGTAAATACCATATGAATGCAGTGATAAGGATAATCCAGTGCTTAAAATTGGGTTCATTAGGGGGCACTTATGTTCTCAAGAAATGACCACCTGAATGATGAAGGATATCTTAATGATAATTGTGAAGAGAAGGTGATCTACAGTCAAATACTTCACATTAGTTGGTGGATGTTTAGTTATTAGGAGTAAGAAGTAAAATGCAAAGGCTTTATCCATTGTTGAAGTCGAGTATCAGGAATTGCTAGAGGGTTGTATGAGCTACTTTGGCTTAGGAAACTACTATCTTAAATTGGGTTAATCGCTAAATAAAAAATAAGCTTGTATTGTGATAATAAAGTGCAATTGCATTAGCCCATAACCATGTCTAGCATGATCATAACAAGCTATGTGAAGATAGATCAACATTTCATAAAGAAAAATCTTCATGAAGGGGTTCGTTTATTGAGTCGGCTAATCAAAGGGGTGATATAATATTTACACCAAAGTTAAGGGAAGTGTTAACATGAGCCATTCTTTCCTTTGATATGAGTTGTTAGGTAAAATAGCTAGTTTTTATGTATATATTTCATGCATTTAAATGTTTACAAATTGTTTTTTATAGCAATATTCAGGCAAATTTAAAGGATTCCACATAAAACCTTTCTTCATCTTTATGTGCTTCGATTTCTATAATGGAAGAATACAAAATTTTACGTACAATAGAAAATCTCTTGCTTTACTATTCTCTTTACTTTCACTATTTATCAAAAAATATACCATAAAAAATAGACATTTTCATACAAGGTCAAAGCACCTCCATGAGATAAATAATCACAAACTTATCACACTACATTAGGATAGGAACCAAGTAAAAACAAGAAAAGGAAACAAAAACGCCCTATGTTCGGGCTGCTTGATTGCTCTAGTGGTTAGGGATATAACTCTCCTTCGAGAGGGCATAAGTTTAGATACATGCTAGCAAACTTTCCGCTCAACATTCCAAAGAAAATGTATCATCTTCACAATTATATAATAATGCATTAAGAATCATCCAAAGAATAATAAACAACAGGATAACAATCAATATATCTACAATAAATGACAACAATGGTCTGGAATGACTCACACAACCTTCCTAAAGGATGAGTCCTTTATTCCTTTCCTACTATGGTAAAAAGGCATTGTTTACCACACTCTAGTAGTATCAAATGATGTGCCTCTGCATTGAACTCAGGAATCTAAGAAAATGGATAACCACATACACTAAGATCATAGTTTTATGGTACCTGAAACATGTCAGGAGACTTTACAAACTCTATTATAGCTCGCACAGCTTCCTCTTTTTCCTCATTCATTAAAAAAGCTTCCTCCGTAGAAAAGGTAGTTAAGTACTTGGATAGAGAGATGAAGGATTCTTTACTCATACTGCAAAGTAGAAAAAACATATCATCTAATGTTGGAAGGCATACAAACAAAAGTAACAAAATAAAACACTTACGCAAACAAAAGTAGTAAACTAAGATCAAATTTTCCATAGGTACCTTTTATTATCCTTCAAAATGTTTGAGATAGTCAAAAAAAGATCTCTCTGGTCCTCTTTTTTGATATTCCATTCTTGTAGAAAACTATCTATCATTTTAAATGAAGGAATGATGCTCTCAATCATCTTTCCATTGGCTGCCAAATTTAATGCCTTTGTGTAAACAAAGAACCTGTTGTAAGGGTCCTCCAATAGATTGTACAGATTGAACAAACTGTTTGTAAAGAGCATGGATTTATAAGTAGTGAATTATGATATGATTGTCTTATAAAGAGTAATAGCTCTTTCCTCTTACATCTTCAAGCGTAAAGCAGTTTTGTCACTTGGTTGCTGGATAATCTTAGTTGAAATAAGTTTTGCAATCTCCAATGCTTCATCTGGACTACCATCTCTTGTTGCAAGGGAACATATAATAGTAAAAATGCACTCAAAATCTGAAACAAGTTATAACATATCATAATTTTTACACAATAAATTATGAAATGAAATGGCAGATACAAAGTCCTATTCTATAATAAATAACAATATCATGGCAATGACAAATTCAGTAGCATAAATCAATCCCTCAATGCTATTTGCTCCATTAGGAACATCATATGGTGCCAACTCTAGGTTATATGACCATAAGAATGGAAAAGTTAAAAGGCAGAAAGGAAGAACTCAGTAGTGTACAAAATGGTGCAAAAATATACCTCAAACAAAAACAGCAAGTGCTTGAACCCATAAGTTCAGCCTTGTCATAACAAGATTACAAAACAAGCGTATTATCCTGCATATTAGGCGTATTATACACCCAAAACCCATAGGAACTTAATGCAATTGCTTCCAAGCTACTGGGCCTTATCAGTAAGAACTGACCTTACCTTAGACATACTAGCATTAATAATTCTAAAAAATAGTACCTTTCTCAGAGACTTTTGAAGTAATCAGTTCAGCCGAAGTAAGCATGAGAGATGCCAGATCTACCCACCTACCCATAATTATGCATTCTTGGGCTTCAATGCATAGCCTGGCCACTTGAGGTTCTGCCACCTAAATACTCACAAAGAGGACAAATATCTCCAATTAATTGCAACGAAGTGCCGAAAAACAGTAAATCGGTCCCAAGAGAAAAATAGAACCATGGGATATCCTCTAACCGTAGATGGGAGTTACAGAAACAAACACATCAGAAATTACATGGGCTGATTACGTTACTTAAGGTATAAACAAAAGGAAACAGCTTAATGAACCCGAAACATATTTCTGAGAGAAAACCTACTCCCATACCAAAATAAAATTATGAAGCACAAAAAATCTCAGTTCAAAACTGTCAAGAAACAACCTTTCGGCTGAAATTGACAAAACCCTGCATGATTAGCAGACCAATGTAACGGGCAAACAAAAATCTACCAAAAAAGGAGAAGTTCCATACCTCCAGACCTGCATCGGCCCAAGCGAGCTCAGACGTGGCGCGCATGACAGAGATTACTGGATTGTCCTCTGATGTCGGCACGATCGTCGTCATCTAGAGCGGTGAGCTCGAACTTAGAAAGAAGCTGGAACAAGAACCTTGAAAGAGGCGCAATCGGAACGGTGCCCCAAAAACCTAACCAGACTCGTTCTGCTCTGTTAGGGACATGGCAGGGTTGGGCTTCTGCGGCCAAAATGTGGCTTTACGTGATATAAATTCTATAATTAATTGTCATTTTGAGGTTTAAGAGAATTTAAGCTAAATCCAACCAAACGGTTTTTGTGCACTCGTTAAATCCCGGGATTGGATAAATCTCGGATTTACGGCTTAAATCCCGCATTTACTAAATCCCTCGGTTCGGCGGATTTATGGGATTTGGCCGAAGAAGCGTTATTGCGGGCTAGAATATACGCGGGGGTAGAGTTTATAAATGTGCGTCCGAGCGTTGCACGAATATTCAACACACAAATAGAAAGAGAAATGAACACCAAGGTTTTTACGTGAATAACCCAAAAGAGGGAAAAAACCACGGGGTCTTGCCCAGTTGTAAAGTTCCATTAGTATTCGTTTGAAGTACAAAGGTTTATTCGTCTTACAAGTCAAGACGATCAGTTTACAACCAACTTCTCACAAAGTTACAAATTTCTGCAAATTCCAGGCGTTTCCCGAAAATCCGGCAGAGTTCCGGCGTCTTCAGGCTGTAGGAAGAGCTCCAGCGGTGGTCGAGGAGGAGCTTCTTCCTTCTCCTCCTTCTTCTCTTCTTCTTCTCTCTCTTAACTTGAGTCCCTCTAATGAGAAATGAGGGCTCTATTTATAGTTTTTCTGGAGTGGCATAGCCTGTAAATAGGCGTGAGATCAGGGGCGAATTGGGAGTGGTTTGAATGGACGGCCGATATCGAAACTTTTGATCATGCATCGTTCGTTGGACATTTAAAGGCTTTAATGATGTCGGAATTCAGTGATCTTGGGCTCTTTGGATTCGTCTCGTTGAGCCGTTCGATTCAAGTATAAGCTCATTAAAATCGGAGACCGTTTGGTAACTCAAATTGTGGTTTAACCCTTCCAACAGCGTTTCGGGTCCATGATTCAGACCCATTTGGGCTCGAATTCAGTTGAATTTGGTGTCGTTTGGTTCGTATTTCTGAGACGCTCAGTTTGACTATACGTTCGCTGAAATCAGAGTTCACGTGCTCCCAGATTTAATTTTTGAAGTTTCTGGTTTGAGTTTTGCCTCGAGATTCGTGCACGATCAAGATAATTTCATGATGACGTATCAGTTGCCCCCTATTTTTGGATGTCGAAGCTCCAAGAGTGAAAATTTATGTGTCGGCAATTTGCACTTGTCGAAACGCCAAAAAATATGTTCCGAAAATTAATAGCTTGCTCAAACTTCATCATAGAGGTCCCTTTGAGCTCTGAAAGTGTTGAAATCGAGTCCGGAACCTCGAAAAACGTGTTCGGGGACCCAAAAATGTCCAAATCGGACTGTCCGGGCCGAAAATTGGGCCCAGACACGCGTAGGCCGCCGCCCGCCGCCCATCGTCGCCGGTGCTGACGAGCGCGCCCCTCCTGGGCGCGCGGTTTGGCCGGCAGTTGCCAAAAATTCTATTTTTTTTTAATTGCTATGGGGCCCACAAAAATCCAAAAAATTCCCATAAAATATGAAAAAATTCCAGAAAATTCCAAAAAAAATTACGAAAAAATTTAGAAAATTTTGAAAAATTCAGAAATTCTAAAAACTTTCCCCCTTCTCTAAAAAAAGTATAAATAGACCCCTAAAGCCTTTAGAAAACTTACACCTTCTCTCTCTTTCTCCCTTCGGCTCTCTGTCAGTTGAGGCTTCCGCTATTTGCGAGTGGGAAATCTCCCCTGCTCGCATTAGTGACCCTCCTCGCGTGCAGAAGCTTACGGGATTTCTTCTCCTCCCTCCGGCTCTCTGACGGTTAAGGCTTCCGTTATTTGCGAGTGGGAAATTTCCCCTGCTCAAATTAGCGCTCCTCCTCGCGTGTAGAATCTTACGGGATTTCTTCTCCTCCCTCTGACTCTCTGACGGTTGAGGCTTCCGCTATTTGCGTGTTAGAAATTTCCCATGCTCGAATTAGTACCCCTCCTCGCGTGCAGAAGCTTACGGGACTTCAATGTTATTTGAGCGAATGTTTACTAGCGATGGACGATCAAGTTGATGTCCATTAGAAGTCAATGATCGAGTGTAGAGCCAAAGGAGAGAGTTCGAGGGTGTGTTACAAGTAGCAGTCGAGCGAGAAGCCATTGACGAGTAGTAGTCCGCTGACTAGCAGAAGTTTGATGATAGGGAGAAGTCCGATGTCGGGCAAAAGTACAACCTTGGGGAGAAGAATGATGAAAGTTCATCGACGGGCAAAAGTTCGACGACGGGTAGAAGTACAGCCTCGGGCAGAAGACTGATGAAAGTTCGTTGACGGGCAGAAGTCCGACGACGAGTAGAAGTCTGCTGACGAGCAGAAGTCCGACGACAAGGAGAAGTCCGACGTCAGGTAGAAGTATGGCCTCGGGCAGAAGACTGATGAAAGTTTGTCGATGGGCAGAAGTTCGATGACGAGGAGAAGTCTGCTGACGAGCAGAAGTCCGACGACAAGGAGAAGTCCGACGTCGGGTAGATATACGGCTCAGGTAGAAGACCGATGAAAGTTTGTCAATGGGCAGAAGTTCGACAACGAGTAGAAGTCCACTGGTGAGCAGAAGTTTGACGACGAGTAGAAGTACGGCCTCGGGCAGAAGACTGACCAAAGTTCATCGACGGGCAGAAGTCCGACGACGAGTAGAAGTCCGCTGACGAGCAGAAGTCCAACAACAAGGAGAAGTCCGACGTCGGGTAGAAGTACGGCTTCGGGCAGAAGACCGATGAAAGTTCATCGACAGGCAGAAGTCTGACGACGAGTAGAAGTCCGCTGGCTAGCAGAAGTTTGACGACGAGTAGAAGTACGGCCTAGGGCATAAGATCGATGAAAGTTCGTCGACGGGTAGAAGTTCTACGATGAGTAGAAGTACAGCCTCAAGCAAAAGACCGATGAAAGTTCATCGACGAGTAGAAGTTTGATGACGATTAGAAGTCCGCTGACGAGCAGAAGTCCAACGACAAGGAGAAGTCCGACGTCTAGTAGAAGTAAGGCCTTGGGCAGAAGACCGATGAAAGTTCGTTGATGGGCAGAAGTCCGACAACGAGTAGAAGTCCGCTGACGAGCAGAAGTCCGATGATAAGGAGAAGTCCGGCGTCGGGTAGAAGTACGGCCTCGGGCAGAGGACCGATAAAAGTTAGTCGACAGACAGAAGTTCGACAACGATTAGAAGTCTGCTAGCGAGCAGAAGTTTGATGACGAGTAGAAGTTTTGCCTCGGGCAAAAGACCGATGAAAGTTCATCGACGGGCAGAAGTTTGACGACGAGTAGAAGTTCGTTGACGAGCGGAAGTCTGATGACAAGGAGAAGTCCGACGTCGGGTAGAAGTACGGCTTCAGGTAGAAGACCGATGAAAGTTCATCGACGGGCAAAAGTCCGACGATGAGTAGAAGTCTGTTGGCGAGCAGAAGTTCGACAACGAGTAGAAGTACAGCCTTGGGCAGAAGACCGATAAAAGTTCATCGATGAGCAGAAGTCCGATGAAGAGTAGAAGTACAGCCTCAAACAGAAGACCGATGAAAGTTCACCGACGGGAAGAAGTTCGATGACAAGGAGAAGTCCGATGTCGGGTAGAAGTAAGGCCTTGGGAAGAAGACCGATGAAAGTTCATCAACGGGCAGAAGTCTGACGACGAGTAGTAGTCCGCTGATGAGAAGAGGTCCGATTACAAGGAGAAGTACAACGTCAGGTAGAAGTATGGCCTCGGGCAGAGGACGGATGAAAGTTCATCGACGGGCAGAAGTTCGATGACGAGTAGAAGTCCGCTGATGAGCAGAAGTTCGACGACAAGGAGAAGTCTGACGTCATGTAGAAGTATGGCCTCAGGCAGAGGACCGATGAAAGTTCATCGACAGGCAGAAGTTTGACGACGGTCCTGCAAGGAAAAAATTCAGCAACAGGAGGAAATTCAGTATTGGATAGAAATTTAACTTTGTGGAGAAGTCAGATGGAAATCAATTGACGGCATTCTGATGACGTTAACTAAGGATGTAAGACCTATCCGAGGTTGTATGTTAGAGCCTTTACTCAATGATGTTTTCCTATATTTAATCCACTAATGATGTAAGACCTATCCGAGGTTGTATGTCAAAGCCTTTGCCCAATGACATTAACCTGCATATAAAAGATTGAAGGAATCCAACAAGGATGTAGGACCTTTCTGAGGTTGTATGTCGGAGCCTTTGCTCGACGACGTTAACCTGTGTGGAAGAGGTTGAGAGAATCTACCAAGGATGTAGGTCCTTTCCGAGGTTGTATGTCAGAGCCTTTGCTTGATGACATTAACCTGTGTGGAAGAGGTCAAGAGAATCCACCAAGGATATGAGACCTATCTGAGGTTGTATGTCAGAGCCTTTGTTCGATGACGTTAACCTATATGGAAGAGGTCGAGAGAATCCACCAAGGATGTGAGACCTTTCCGAGGTTATATGTCAAAGACTTTGCTTGATGAT
This sequence comes from Dendrobium huoshanense, assembly GCA_016618105.1. NCBI lineage: Eukaryota > Viridiplantae > Streptophyta > Magnoliopsida > Asparagales > Orchidaceae > Dendrobium > Dendrobium huoshanense. The sequence goes on along the minus strand of JADPUM010000473.1, from coordinate 83,126 downwards.
GTTAACCTGTGTGGAAGAGGTCGAGAGAACCCACCAAGGATGTGAGACCTATCCGAGGTTGTATGTCGGAGCCTTTGCTCGACGATGTTAACCTGTGTGGAAGAGGTCGAGAGAATCCACCAAGGATGTAGGACCATTCGGAGGTTGTATGTCCCTTTGCTCAACGACGTTAACCTGTGTGGAAGAGGTCGAGAGAATCCACCAAGGATGTAGGACCTTTCCGAGGTTGTATGTCGGAGGCTTTGCTCGATGACGTTAACCTATGTGGAAGAGGTCGAGAGAATCCACCAAGGATGTAGGACCTTTCCGAGGTTGTATGTTGGAGCCTTTGCTCGACGACGTTAACCTGTATGGAAGAGGTCGAGAGAATCAAACAAATCCCCCTGGGATTGATTTTGCTTTGATTGGAAGGAGGTGAATGCCGCGTGTATCCCAAATCAAAGATAAAAAGGGTCTATCTTTAGACCGTTTTTGCCTTTTTGAGGTCAAGATCAAGATCTTGCCCAAGGAGTAGAAGTTCAGCAAGTGACTGTATAAAACTTGTAATTGATTAGAAGTATCCTTGCTATCGCTGGGATTTTCCTGATATATCATCTTGATATAGAAAGCATCGGAGGATCTTTTTGACCAGAATTGGGGTCAAAGTTGCCCCCCAGTCCGCATCTGATGCAACAATGACTGACGTCAGGAAGTTGATAAAAGCGATCTTTTGAGATTAGAGCAAAAGTTGCCCCCCAGTAAGGAACCGTGTTCCCACAAACAGCATCAAACTGTTGAGGGCTAGAATATACGCGGTGGTAGAGTTTACAAATTTACGTTCGAGCGTTGCACGAATATTCAACACACAAACAGAAAGAGAAATGAATACCAAGGTTTTTATGTGGAAAACCCAAAAGAGGGAAAAAACCACGGGGCCTTGCCCAGTTGTAAAGTTCCACTAATATTCGTTTAAAGTACAAAGGTTGATTCATCTTACAAGTCAAGACGATCAGCTTACAATCAAATTATCACAAAGTTACAAATTTTTGCAAATTCCTGGCGTTTCCCGAAAATCCGGCGTCTTCAGGCTGCAGGAAGAGCTCCGACGGTGGTCGAGGAGGAGCTTCTTCCTTCTCCTCCTTCTTCACTTCTTCTTCTCTCTCTTCACTTGAGTCCCTCTCATGAGAAATGAGGGCTCTATTAATAGTTTTTCTGGAGTGGCATAGCCTGTAAATAGGCGTGAGATCAGGGGCGAATTGGGAGTGGTTTGAATGGACGGCTGATATCGAATCCTTTGATTAGGCATTGTTTATTGGACATTTGAAGGCCTTAATGATGTCAGAATTCGGTGATCTTGGGCTCATTGGATTTTTCTCGTCGATCCGTTCGATTCGAGTATAAGCTCGTTAAAATCAGAGACCGTTTGGTAACTCAAATTGCGGTTTGAACCTTCCAACAGCGCTTCGGGTCCATGATTCTGACCCATTTGGGCTCGGATTGAGTTGAATTTGGTGTCGTTGGGTTCGTATTTCTGAGACGCTCGGTTTGACTATAAGCTTGCTGACATAAGAGTTCACGTACTCACGGATTTAATTTTTGAAGTTTCCAATTTGAGTTTTGCCTCGAGATTCGTGCCCGATCAAGATAATTTCATGATGATGTATCAAGCGCGAAAGGTAGAAAGTTACCTTCACAGCCAGCAAGCTCCCGTTGTTGCTTCCGAGAAAAATGTCATAACTTCCGATATTACAGGAAGGGAAAGTCGTCGAAGGAGCGAAGTCGAACAGCCACGAAGGAGTCGAACAAGCGACGAGTGTAATCTCTACACCTCCTGCAAAGCAACTAAGCCGAACAACAATGATGAAAAGAGAAGATGAAAGGCAAAACCCTAGACGGCTCTACATTATTATTGATTAACTTAATTAATATTTAATTTAAAATATTAATAATTAACTAAATTAATTAAATATTTAATAGTCTAATTAGTACATAAATTAATTGTCTAATTTGACTTAATTGAATAATTAGTAATTAAATATTAATATAATTAGTTTAAGTAATATAACTTAAATATATATTACTAAATATATAATTAGTAGTGTAAATAATAATTAATAACTAACTTGTATTTAACATGTATTTTATTTCATATTGTAATTAAAAGAAATCGATCATCATGAAAAAATTAATCTCCTGAGAAATATATATAAAGTCAACTGGAAATTTGAATTATTCTCTTATTTAATATTTCATTTATCATGTTGGTCAATATTAGTTTGTCAATTACTTTTTATTGAATTTTTGGTAATATTGTATGAACTTAAGTTGTTTTTATTATGTTTTATACAATGATCTTGATTTCATAAATATCTTTTTTAAATTTAAATCCTAATTGCTATAAATCTTGATATATGTTACCAAATAGTTTCTCAGGATTTAACATAATTTATCATTTATCATACCAAACAGTTTTTAGGTTTTAACACAATTCGGATTTACTAAATCCGAATATATTGGACTTACTAAATTTCACTAAAGTTAAATCCAACTTGTTGCCAAACAGCCCCTAAAATATACTACCATGGATTCCTTGATTTTTTTTCAAGGATTCAATGAATTTATGGTTTGGAAAGAATCTAATTAAATCTTATAAATTTATATTATAAATGAGTTGCCTCGACATGAATGAATGCCTTCTATTAATATGGGCTAAATAATTTTACATATATTATATTATTAAGTTCATCCAAAGTAAATTGGACATGAGATTAGAGTTTACAAATTTGATAGGAGATAGATAATTTTCATGTAAGAAGATATCACTTTTTGTTTGTCGATGTATCATATCTTATTAGTCAATTTAATTATACATTCATTTTCATATCACTCAAGATTACACCATAAATCTTGCTTAAAATAAAGTCTATCAGCCAACCTTCCTATACAGGGTAATATGTCTCCAACCAATTTGTATTAATCAATAATTTCCAGTAAGCATTTTTTACTTTTACACATATCATATCATATAAATTATAATAGTAAACAAACAACACATCCAATACAATTATGTCATCAATATACATGTATTTATGCCAAAATGAATATTATGTTAAATGAACAATAACTCAATACATATCATGTATTTCATGTCCACACATAGTATACTGACTTGTGATCATTTTATATCATTATACTCATCAATATAAATGTATTATGTCAAAATGTATGTTGTGCTAAATGGACAGTGAGTTAATGCATAGCATATACTTCACTTAGCAAGCTGACTCTTGATCATTTTGTACTTGGTGTTATCATTCACATTTAAAATAAAATGACATGTAAAAATGATCAGTAAAATTTTAATATGAGCTTGTGAAAATATTCAGAGTGATAATATCTACCGCATGTCAAAATTTACATAATGAAAGTTCACTAGAATGGAAAATACTATATTTTAATTTAATTTAGGAGAGAAAAAATAGATAAAAACTCAAAATTATTGAAAACGGATGTAGGGTTAAGATTTTTTATCATGATCGGAGCATTTTTCATAACTAAAGCAACATATCTAACGACACATTCTCTCTCTTCTCTCCTCATTTTTCCTCAGTCTCCTCTCTCTTTTATCACCCAACATGCTTATGAAATGGGGAGGAATGACTTAAGATGATGATTTTAATAGAAATATTATAACAAAATAAAACTTTTGACTTAATGCCACATTGCTCAAATCTTCAGCGTTGTAGTGCTCTTTCTCGAGAGATTGGCACCATAGCACTCAAATCTAGTGATGCTCATTCCATAATTCTCATGTAAAGAGGGCAACATCGTTGTGCTTGAAAACACATCACTACACCACTCCTAGCCAAAGTTATAATATTTTAATTTAATAATTATTCATTTAAAATGTTAGAGTTATTACACACCATCACCCAACTACGACCTTCTAACCACCTTGGCCCGATTGCAATCTTACAAACCTAAGTCGACCATCAACTATAGTCCTCAAACCATTGTCGTCTGCCTATGATCCTTATAACACCATTCCATAATTATGATCCTTTCAATCTTGACCACCAATCAATTATAATTCTAAAACCAAAGTCGCGCGAATACGATCCTTAGACCACTATCACCCAACTTCAATCCTTTTGTCCTCAATCACCCACTGATTATGATCCTTAGACCACGATAGCCCCACTATAATCCTCAAATGATTATCACCTTATTATGGTCTTTCTAACCTTGGTCACCCTTCTACTATGATCATTATTGTTGAATCTTGAATATGTTGTTAAACTTAAGCTTATGTCCCAAGGATAACCAAAGAGGGTGGTGAATTGGTAATTTTAGAAATTACTTCTTATATTTTAAAATTTGAAACTAGTTAACGAATCATAGAAAGTTAATTGAAGTTATTTGAAAATAAAAATTTTAACAACGAAATTAAAATTGTGGTAAGTAAACATCGAAAATTAACATGACACAAAGACTTATAATGGTACAGTCAAACACGACCTACATCCACTCCATGAAGACTCCTTCTTCAGGTATTACACTATTATCAAAAGTGACTCTCTTTTTGCCCCCACAGCAAGGCCGAGAAGCCTTTACAAAAACTCTCTTCCACCAATCTCTAGATAGGTAGAGAACCGTCATCCTTTCACACCCTCCAAGTGTAGGTAGAGAACCTTCATCCTTTCACACCCTCCATGTGTAGGCAGAGAACCTTCATCTTTTCACACCCTTTAAGTATAGGCAGAGTACCTTCATCCTTTTACACCCTCCAAGTGTACAGAGTACCTTCATTCTTTCACATCCTCTAAGTGTAGGTAGAGTAATTTCATTCTTTCACACCCTTCAAGTGTAGGCAGAGTACCTTCGGCCGTTCACACTCTCCAAGTGTCGGCAAAGAACCAAATTTTCTTCAAGGATTTTTTCATGAGCAATCTAAAAAGGTAATAGGAAGAGTGAAAAATATAGATCACACATAAAGATTCTTACCTTTGAGTAACCTTGTGAACCCTTCACACTCCACTAGCAAGAAATATCTCTCAAACACTCTCACTCTCTCTCTTTCAATTGCCCTTAAAAATTCACGTAGACAAGATTAGAAGATCAATTCATGTCAATTTTAGATATACTTTTTATGCAAAAGACAAAAAAACCAACCAGAAAATTAAAATTTTCAATTTAGAGCGTACACAATCATATAATGTGATCATATGTTCGTATGTACAAACAGTTCAAATACTATTGCATACGAACCTGTTGTGATTCAGTTACAAAATCATTTCGTACGTGATCATCATCTGGTACAAATAAAGTTGTTCAAGGATGAACAGTTAGAAAATTTCAAATTTCATTTATACGAAACATCAGGATTAAATGAGTGAGAACATACCTGAGATGTTCATCCTTGTACGAAACGGGGATCATCCCGTACGATCCATACTTAAAAAAAACTTGCTAGAGTATGGACCCGAGACATTTGTCCTTGTATGAACCTGGATCATCTTGTATGATCTTCGTACGAGAATAGACCCGAGATGTTTGTACTTGTACGAATATATGGATCGTCCAGTATGATTTTTGTGTGAGAATAGACCTAAGACGTTCATCCTTGTACAAATATATTGATTATCCCATATGATCTTCATGCGAGAAAAGACCCGAGACGTTCGTCCTTATACAAAGATATGGATTGTCCCGTACGATTCATACATAGAAAAATTATTTTCATTTATGTTTGTTCGGCTGTTCATTGAGAAAAAATAGCTGACCAGATCATCCCGTATAAAGTGATATCGTATATTACGATTAGTTTAAAAATATGAATTTTATACTCTCCCTGGGTGTGTGTGTGTGTTCAGTTACTCAATTACAATCACACTCTCTCAGACTCAATAAAATGAAAAATATAGACTTCAATTACAATAAACTCTAAACTAATTTTGATTTGAAGTCTTGAATAATCCAGAGTATGATTTTCCTGAAATGTTACTACTCACAAGAGCAAAACAATTCTTTCAAAATATGTTAGGAGAAATAATAATCAAATCAATAAGTTTGGAATCATTAAAAAATATACAAGTTGCAAGAATATCAAACATGCAAAACTAAGTTGCAACTTTCTCAACAATATCCCCTTTTTTATGATGAGAAAATAATTATTATTTGAATAAAATAGAAAATCCTAAATTTCTCCTTAACTCTCCCTTAAATGAATAAGCATGTGAATATAAGAGAATTTCTATTAAAAACAAATCATTTTTTTTCATAAGCTCACAAAATACTTAAAACTTAAAACATAAAAAATAAAATAATTTTAACGAACAATAACAAACACTAAAATGTAAAAATCAAAAGCAAACAAATAAATAATATTTTCCCCTCTTTCGACAACAACAAAAAGTGAAGAAGAAAAACAAAAGAAATGTAAGAAGTCATATGTTTTGATGATTGATCTTAAAAGAGATTGAATTATAATTGCAATAATAAGATTAATGTTCATTAGAGAAAAATAAATATTCATAATATTTAAGTTAAAATATAACATAGATAAGATAAATATATCAAGGTCATGAAACAATCTAGACAATTAAATAAGAAAAATTAATACAAAAATGACAAAATGAATATTAAATAAAGTCAAATTTCAATACAAAATATAATTGAACATTAGATTGATTTGAAATTGAAGATTAAAAGATAGATAAAAGAGAATTTTCAATACACTTATTTGGCGACATTGCTCATCTTTTCATATATTTGTGGCACACTTTATGCATCCTTTTATATTTTGGCTAATTTTGCGCCTCTTTTTAATTTGTGAATAATTGCTCGATTTTTGTACACTTATACATTTATTCATTTTTTTAATTGATCTTTCTAAAATCAATAATCTAAAAGCTCAAACTTCTCTAAGTACAAAGATAATTATATGGAAAAAAATAAAAAATAATAAGACATCAAAATAATAATAATATTATTAAAATAATGTATGTCTAAAAAGAACATGAGATAGATAGCCTTAACTTGATTGAGTTATAATTTAACTTGTATTTTTGAAAATAAATTTCCTACGAAATTAATTTTTGTATTGATGTTCATATTATAACACTTTATAGATCAGTTAAGTTATGTTCATCATATAGACAAACTAATATTTCAAATAAAGATCAAAATCAATTAAATAAAATAAGATATATTTTATTGCATCAATTTAACGTAGAGGTGCATTGACGCATAGTTGATATCAATACAAACACAATATATCGTCAAAAACAAAAAAATAAGAACAAAGGATAATCATAGAGAAAACTATAAAAAATATCACATCACATCTCTAAAGCCTGACAAAGGTAGCACACAAAAAGTACATTTATAAATCTAAGGGGCCCTAGTATGGAGGAGGTGGCTGGTTGCAAATAAAAAATTAGTTATTCATCATAGCCGCATTGGTGTTCACCAAGTCGAACTGACCTCAAATCCAACCCATGTCCTACTGATACTATGCATCCTGGTGATTTAGATGACTCTGAATTTGATAAAAGTGTTAATATAAATGACTCTCTAGTCTGTTAAAATGCTGGACCATCTCCTAAAAGTCAGGTCCATGAGCAGGGGTAGGTGCAGGTGCTCCCCCTTCTCCCTTAGAATCCTCACTTGTATTATCATCTCTCCTAAAAAGTGCTCGAAATGAAGCATCAATGAAGTAGATAGACAATTCAAATAGAGGATCATGATGAACAAGATTGTACTTCTACTCAGAGATATAGGTCACTAGGTGTCCTAAAGCAATATTCTTCTTCCTCTTATGTGAGACATGTCCAATTTCTAAAAGCCCGTGAATATAATTAATAATAAGTTATGCTTCATCAATTGGTTGTCTAGTCATGATAAGATAAGTGACAGTGGACAGAAGAGGAGTAATATTAGTACGGTCACCAGCTTTAGGAATTATGGAGCTTCTAAGGACATGCTGGATAATTCTTGCATTTTGGTTCAAAGTAGAGACCCTAGGCAAATGACATACTTGTTCAATTCCTTTAATAACTTTATTTATTTCAATCCAATCAAAATCAGATATATAAGTCAAAGTATGGGCTCTAACTCCTTAAGTACTTAAGTGTAGAAAGGTTCCCAAATCTTCCTTAGTTTTTTCTACCATTTTCTTAAAAAATAAAAGATCTAATCCTACTCACATCCTCACTAAAAGACATGTTTGTTAGAAAATAGTGAAAGGTCTCTTTGTTGTAGGCATGAACTAGAGTCAGGATAAAGGAAAATTGAGTAGTAACGAAAATAGACATCACTTAAAAGTGAATATCCTCTTGAAATAGGATTCTATAGGGTATAATCTTGGCATAAACAAACCTAAGAAAGAAATCCTCATTAGCCCTTGATAAAAAGTTATCATCTCCACACCTGGAAGACGATCCCTTAGTGAGTCTACCCCTCTTGCTAGAACTGGCCATTTCTAAGATGAGAAGGATTGGAAGAGGCTATTGAAGCGAATGAAAATGAATTCTAAAGCCCTTCTATTTAAAGAAAAATGATCTTTTATTCGTATGAAAAATGATTTGTACTGTATGATTGATGGTTTATACATGATGAAATAAATTTTGTATGTATGAATGAGTACGTTCAAAATGAAATAACATTTTGTAATCATGCAAGTTATGAGGCGTCTTTTCGTGCAGGCTTTTTGACCAGACAATCGTACAGACGAATAGTCGGGATGATCGATTATTAAAGATCATTATGATGATGGTTAGATTCATCCCATTGAATGACACATGGTTCGTATGTACAAACAACATGTTTGTACTTATGATTAGTTATTATAACTGATTCTACCTGTATAATCGTCTACATACGTACAGACGAAGTAGTACAAATCATTCGGGATGATATAAATATCGTATACTATGATATGTATTGTAAATGAAAATATTATGCAATTAGTTCAGAATAATGATTTAGGGTTTTCTGAAGTCCATTTTTAAGCGCATCATACGGGTGATCCTGTGATCATCTTGGACAATATTTGGTGTCAGAATTAAGTTTTTAGGGCTTTCGAAAGCCCAATTTTTAAGCACATCATAAGTTTTTAGGGTTTTAGAAAGTCCTGGATGATTATTTCTGCCAAGATCAAATTTTAGGGTTTTTCAAAGCGCTTTATTTAAGCTTTGTCAAGGTACTTGGTAAGTGTCTATGGTAGCCATTGAAGCTTTGTTTTTCTTGAGAAAAGTTTAAGAGTGAACTTGAAAGAGAGAGAGGAAAGGGTGGAGTTTGAGAGAGGGAGAAGATCCTTGGAGGGGGGTTTCAAGGGAGTGTGGAGGGGGTTTCACACGGTTGCCCCGGCAAGCTTGAACCTTAGTACCATCAGATTCAAGGTTCATCTTGAGGGAAGTTTTGAGAAGAAGACTATCTCTTCGGTGTCAAAGGACCCAGCTACTCCGCCGTACCGGGGAAGGTAGAAGTGATTTTGTAAGGGTTTCTCTCTGCCTAGCTGTGGGGGCTAAAGGAGAGTCACTAAAGGTTTAGTGCAATACTCGGAAGGTTCCTCCGAGGAGTGGACGTATGTCAAGTTGACATAACCATTATATATTTATGTGTTCTTTCTTACTACTTTTCTGCATTAAATTTTTGCACTTTGATTTTCTTGTGGTGATTATTAATTTGGTTTAAGATTATGTTTTTGTTTGAGAAGTTTTTAAAATATCAATTCACCACCCTCTTGGTTAGCCTTAGGCTAATTCACAAGGGCTTAACATTCCTAATGAACTTTTATGGATGATTACAGCAAAGGTGAACCAATACCTCCTAATAGGTTACAACCTCTTCAGGAGATTTTCCTCCTCACTTAACCTCAAATGTACTTGAGAAGATCAAAAGAAAGACTTATTAATTAAACCCATTTGAGTCAATGCGGAAGCCACACTTATGGATGTACCCTTGCTTATTGTATCCCTAGACAGGGGTACTTTTTGCCTAATCTAGGAAATATTCTACATAATTCTCCAAATGATGCATATAAGTCAAAAGTTTACCTTGATGCAGCTACAAACTTCCCACAAACTACATTCAATAATAAGCTATTGGTTATTATCCATATGGGGAATGGACTTGCTAGCCCATTCTCACCATCAACATGGCAAAGATGACTCATCCAATTATGAGGTCAAAGCAAAAGTGCTTGCTTGCATCACCTCTATAGTAGTATGGAATTTCAACCGGATAGACATCATCTATCATCATGGAGTTTCCTTTAACATCATCAAGAACAATGGACCATAGTTCTCTGATAATAGCCTCAAAGAATTCTACGAAGACCAAGGCATCTACCTTAATTTTGCATCTATCCATCACTCCAACTAGTGGACATGTTGAAGCTAGAAATAAAATAATATTCAACCTTCTTAAGAAAATATTTAAGGTGCCAAAGGGAACTGTACTAAACTATTTTCTTTGGTACTTTGGGCCCTCAGAACAACCCATTTGACAACAACCGGTCATACCCCATTCTCATTCTCACACAGTATAGACGTTATACCTCTAATTGAGCTTGAACTACTAAATATAAGGGTACTGATTGTCACCCTGACTGTAACTAACGAGTGGGAGATATCAAACCAATATTACTTGGAAACGACTACCAACCTATTAGACGAACTCCAGGATTAAGTCTCCCTCATACAAGATGAAATTAAATGAAGGACTGTTAGGAACTACAACCTCCATATCAAAGATAAGATCTTTCAGCTATGACACTTAGTATTAAAGATGGAAGACACCCCACTCATCATGCCACACTTGAAAAATTAGCCAACACCTAGGAAGGTCCATATATAATAATAAAGTAAGCTGATTATGAACCTACCGATTATAGACTTACAATGAAATCAAAATAGACATAACATGGAATGTCAACAATTTCAAGCTATTTTAATCATAAGGAACATATTTGTCTACATAAATTATCACCACTATAATTAAATAAAAATCATTATTCTAATCACATTTTGTACTAAGGTATAACACGATAAAGGCACCCACCTAAAAAAAACTTTTAAAAAGCTTGGGGAACTCAAAATGTTGAGTTTGAACCCCCAATCTTCATGATGAGAACTCCTCACGAAAACCTCCATGGGTGAAATATGTATGAACCCAGTTGCTTGGCATAGTAAAACCAGTGTAATCACTAGAGCAGCACCAGATCATCAAAATCCCCATATGGGTATGAGCTAATAGAAAAGATTGAGCTACTCCCTGAGGTGTGTCAAGGTCCCTAGACACTCAGGACTTGTGCAAGAGCTACAGCCTCAAACATAAAGGAAAATCATCTTTCAAAATAGTTATGAAATTTGTATGTGTACACCCATAAATATATGTATAGGTACCCATTCACAGGCTTCTTGAAAGTTACAATCGAGATGAGAAAAAGGAGAACACACTCTATTCTTGAGATAACCTGGATGAGGGACTTGCTGAGAAGTTGGAAGGAGCTTTACACTGGATATTAGTGAATTGAGACCGGTCATGACCTCCAAGTACTTGCCTCCCTCCTTAGGAAAAAGCAATATCATAAGTTCCTTTCTCAACTAGAAAATTATTTATCTTTCTAAGTTGAAATCATGATCCTCACGCTCAACTCATCAAAGAATTATTATTTTGAAGACCTCATTCTCACATATGATAAAAAGATCATAATCAAATGCTACTATCTGACCATGTGATTCTTCCATACCATTTTGGCATCTCCAATCTGCTAACAGCTAGACATCACTCGCCACCCTCCACTTCAGTGAGATAATCACTAATCCTCACCGAACTTCACCAAATTTATTTTCTCTAGTCACCCACTAGCTTGTAATATATACCCCTTTACTATGGATTGATGGGACACAGATTAAGACTTAACTCTTTCCCCTTTCTTGAACCTTATAAAAAGAGGGGGAAGAGGAAAAGGAGTGGACTCTCTCTCTCTCTCTCTCTCTCTCTCTCTCTCTCTCTCTCTCTCTCTCTCTCTCTCTCTCTCTCTCTCTCTCTCTCTCTCTCTCTCTCTCTCTCTCTCTCTCTCTCTCTCTCTCCTCTCGGATAGAGGAAAGAAGGTTAATAGAATTTCAATTCTCTCCGCTAAAGAAGAGTTCATAAATTAAAGAGAAAGAGGGAGAAGAAAGATAAAAACTATGTATTATTCCTTTTGTATAACTCAAGCTCAGTCATTCATACCCTATATTTTTTATCTATTCTTATATTAGACGCTTTGATAATAAACATTTTCTCCAAAATTTTATCCAACTATCAAACTCATTCTCTCTCATAATATCCCCAAACTTTATTATATTCTCCTTAATAACTATTAGCTCACACATGAAGGTAAGCACCACGTAGCATCATCCATAGAGCAAAAGAGGATCCAATAATATATAAGTTTGGAAGGCTGACAATGGAAACCATAATTAATATAGGTTTGCTATTAAAATATCATATCTAATACATGAGGGTGGGCTAATATACTTTCCTTAAAATAAAATATTTGTAATGTAATCCTTTGTCACATCCAACCCAACATGATATGATATGTTATGGATTGTGATAAGGAAATCCAACGATTTACTTTTAATTTTTTTAGGATTTTCTTCCAATATACCTTTAAAACAAATAGCAAACTACAAAGCTACTAAAATATCCAAAGTACTAAAAATAAGCTCATCCATAATATATATATATATATATATATATATATATATATATTAGTGAATAATAAACTAGACATGATTGTATAATTATAAAAATAAAGAAATACCTCTAACTCATATCTAATCCTAACTGCTAATCACAAGATACTTATCTTTTATAGATCCTGAAAACTCGAAGCAAAATCACAGTGAGCTACAATAGCTCAACATGCAATCTCATATGTACAGCAGATCTCATGGATGTGTATAACCATTATAGTCTAGGAATTATGGGTAATTAAAATATCCTACTAACTGATACTTCCTTTAACTTTCTTTTCTTGATAGATTTTTATTTAAATATTGGTCCATTGTAATAACGACATGCAATCTCTGATTGATTATCTTTATAGAATAACATGTATCTATTGACACAATAATTTATCTTTGTGTATGTCAAACCAAGCTTGGAAACTAACTTCTTAGTTCAATATAAATATGTAGGAATAATGTTATCTGTCAGGTTGGTTTCTTTAAGTAGTCTAATGAATTAATTAAAACATTCATGGGGTACATTATATTCTTCCTTGAGACTTAATATCTTAACATCAATTGATAACTCTAAGTGAGTACTGCACCCCTTCCACATTGGTTGTTGAAAAAAATGCAACAAATCATAAAACTTTTATGCCTCTTTATTAGGTGACTCTCTTGTATATTATTCAAATTGTAATTTAGTTGCATCATGAACTAAATCCTTAAGATCAGGTCGGATATTTTCTTCCTCGGCTAAATTATAACTTGTATACAGGCCGTATTGAGAATCAAATTATGGTTTATACTCACCATCATAAGTCCAATATTAATATTCTGGCATGAAGCCTCGATGGTATAGATCAATAATTATGTCATCTGGCCTTAGTTGCACCTAATTTTTATGTTTAGAATTTGGGCAATGAAACTTTTCATCTGAGATGAAGCAGGGCAGTTGAGAAGCTATATGAATGAAAAAATTCACCCCTTTAATTAAATCATTCATTAATATCTTTCATACTTACGCCAATTAATTATACATCCAACTTCTTTGAGTTTTGATATCCATAATATAACCTACATATAATATGGATATATTAGATAATGTTTTGATATCCATAATATAATCTAATTCTCTAAGAAAACTTTATTAAGTGTTTTAACATTATTAATTATTTTAACATTGTTTGAGAATTTTGTGGTTGCATAAATGGCTGCTCCTTATGCCTTGACACTGGTGGAGAAATTCATTCTTGGGCGTCCGAATGTTGATGTTATATTTTTTCTTAACCTAAAGCTTTTCAGGTCATTTCATATTGGCTTATTAGATCAAAGGTATGTTGCTATACAACTCTCTAATGGTCTTGATTATATATGAATAGTTTAAAGGAGATCTTACTATATACAAGCATGCCAAATGCATTTGCTAAAAATGGCCTATAGATTTTGACATTAAGGAGGAATCTTCTATTGCTCCAGTTTGGATTTTCTTCTCTAATTTTAGACTACATTTATGTAATCATCAAATCTTATTTGGTTTGGCTTCGATCTTTAGACGACCATTGACGGACCAAGACACTGCTTTTGTGTTGCTGCCTTCTAAGGCTCAGGTTTTGGTTGAATTGAACGTTTCTAAGAAACACCCAAAAGAGATATGGATTGGGTTGGAGATGAAAGGTTATTTCCAAAAAGTTAATTTTGAAAATTTACCTATATTTTCTTCTTAATGCAAGATGCAAGGTCATGGTATTAACAATTGTTTTCAGAAGCATCTCCATTTTCATAAAGAGAAGGATTCATTGAAACAAGCGCATGGGGGTGAAGCCAATTTGATTTCTCAAGAAGTTACTACTCTTAACCCTGAGATTTTAAAGGGTAATACCTCTAATCTGTCTCAAATTATTGAGGAGCCTTTGGCATTAGCTGGTGATGATCTTGAACCAACTGTTACCAATGCTATTTTTTTAATCATGATCAGGGAGTAGTTGCTAAAACCTCTTTTATTTCACCTGCTAATTAAGAGAATTGTGTGGACCAAACTTTTCCTAACATTGATATTCAAAATGATGATAATGCTGATTCCATCCATCCTTATATGATTAATAAAAAATTAATGGATTTGAATGGTAATTTACTTTCTAACACTCTCCCTAATCCCTTGAATGAACATGAAAATGAAATTGAAGTTAATGCAACCATTCAATTACCATATAAATAATGTGAGAGGAATAATATTCTGTTGGAGGAAGGTAAAATATTTTCTATGGAGGTTAGCCCTCCTCTTGGAGAATGCATTTAAGGCCTTGTTGTGAGGAGCAAAGGTAATAAGG
The DNA here is from genome assembly GCA_016618105.1 of Dendrobium huoshanense. Classification (NCBI taxonomy): domain Eukaryota; kingdom Viridiplantae; phylum Streptophyta; class Magnoliopsida; order Asparagales; family Orchidaceae; genus Dendrobium; species Dendrobium huoshanense. The sequence continues at coordinate 68,095 of JADPUM010000473.1, read as the reverse complement.
ATGATGATAGTATGTTTATGGAGGATGAATGTTCTCAACAGATTAGTCAATGGGGCAATGATAGTTAGGCTCCTTCTACTTCTCTTTATAATAGTGTTTCTTTTCCTGATACTGAGGATATGGGCATTGTTGCTAAATATTTTTCTAAGGATGATAATGATACCAGTTTCATTATGGCTCATAGTAAAAAGGTAGGAAGAAATAACATATCATATTGCACTCTCCTGGAAAACAATCGCTAGCATACTTCTCATTAATTTTATTTTTTCATGTTTAACTCTATTATTTGGAATGTGAGGGGCATTAGTTGTCCTTCTTCAAGAATTCATGTGAAGAATTTATGTCATGTTCATAATATTTCTATTCTTGTTTTGCTTGAGCCTCTTATTTCTTTTTCTAGGTTGATTAACACCTCTTGATTTTTAGGTTTTAATTATGGTATTTCAAATGTGGATAACAAGATTTGGGTTTTTGGAAAGATCTGGTTAAAATTGATGTTATTGGTGATTTTACTCAAGTGATGCATCATTAAGTTAAGGTTTTAAATTTTTATTGTTGTGCTTCTTTTGTGTATGCTGCTTCTTCTCATTATATTTGGAAATTGCTTTGGGATCAAATCATTAATTTTTTTAATATTTATAATTTACCTTGGCTAGTTTGTGATTTTAATGATATTACTAACCCATTTAAGAGGATAGGAGGTTCTTCTCCTTCTTATAGGTCTATGGAGCATTTTAGTAAAATAATTTTGGACTATAGTCTCATTGATATTGGTTTTTCTGGTAATATATTCAGCAGGAATAGGGGTCACTTAGCTTATGGAAACATTTGGATAGTGTTCTTTTTAAAGACTCTTAGCTTAATTCTTTTAGATCTAATAATGTGTAACATCTTAGCAGAACTCTATTTCACCATTTTGTTTTGCTTATTAGCCTTAATTTTAAACAATTTAATGCTTCTTCTCAATACAGATTCCAAAACATTTAATTACTTTATAATGTTTTTAGATGTTCAAAATAATTGGCAAGCTCCTTTACATCTAGATAATTCTAGTTTTGGTATGAGGAGACTTTGGTTTAAGCTGAAAAGGCTTTAGTAGGTCTTAAATTGGTGGAAACATAATGTTTTTAGATATCATTTTTTAATATTTGGGAAGCTGAGCAACTTGTTGATAATATTGAATCTACTTATCAAGTTGATCATTCTGATGCTATATTCACTCTTTTTAAAAATGCTAAAGAGGAGCTTTATAAATTCCAATCTAAGGAAGATGTCTTTTGGAAACAAAAATCTATTTCTAAGTACTTGGTTTAAGGTGATAACAATACTAAATTTTTCATGCATTGGTTAAGAGGAAAAGGGCTAAAGTTGTATTAATAAAATCCAACATGGAAATTGCTAATTTATATGTTCAACATTTTCAAACCCGTCCAATAAGAATTTTAACCTGGATTAGATTATTGATCATTCCTTTATTTTTAGCCATATAACTGAAGAGGAGTATGTGAATATTTCTAAACTTCCTTCTTTTAAGGAGGTTAAAGAGGCTCTGTTTGCTGTGAATAGTGACTCTGTGGCTAGGCCTGATGGGTTTACTACTCAGTTTATTCAAACATCCTGGCACATTATTAATAATGATATTTTTGTTTCTACTCTGGATTTCTTTGCTGGTAACTCTATCCCTGAGTTATTTACTTCTACTTCTATTGTGCTTATTTCCGAAAAATAACTATGTCAACACTTGGAATGATTTTAGACCTATTAGTCTTTGTACATTTTTTAACAAATTGATCTCTAAAATTCTCATGAATCATATTGCTTCTCATTTACCTAGAATTTTCTCTCCATCTTAGATGGGATATATGAAAGGTAGAGCCATTACAGATAATATTTTAATGGCTCAAGAATTCTTCCAAGGCTTAGATGTTAGAGTGAGAGTGGGGAATTTGATTTTCGAGCTTGATATTGCCAAGGCTTATGACAATATTGATTGGAACTTTATTTATCAAATTCTGGAGTGTTTTGGCTTTAATTTGATTTTTATTAAGCTTATTAAGAACTATATTGAAGGTATTTATTTCTCTATTAATGTTAATGATTCTAATAATAATTCTTTTTTAAAATCATCTCGTGGCTTAAGGCAAGGTGATCCTATTTATCATGCTCTTTTTATTTTTACTGCTGAATTTTTATCTAGGGGACATACCAATCTATTTTAAAATAATCCTAGTCTTTACATTAGAACTTTGGGTGGTTTTCCAATATCTCATTTATATTTTGCGGATAACTTTATTGTTTTTACCAATGCTTCTATTAACAGAATTCAAAATTTTAGGGATTTTTTTATCAATTTGAAATGGTCAGTGGATTATCTCTCAGCAAAAATAAAAGCTATTTTATTACTTCTAAGAGGATTCCTAATGAAGGTATTTTAGCCATTAAAGATTTAACTGGTTTTATATATGGTCAATTACCCATTAAATACCTTGGTGTCCCTCTTTTTGAAGGTAGAAGGAAAACCTTTCTTTTTGATGATGTTATTGCCTCTGTTCAAAATAAACTTTTATCTTGGGGTTCTAATTTTCTTAGCTTTGGTGGTAGAATTACTCTTATAAAAAATGTTCTCAGTTCTTTACCAGTTTATAGTTTTCAAACTATTCTTCCTACTCAAGCTAGTTCTAATAGTGTGCATAAGCTCATTAATAATTTTTTTTAGAAAGGTACTTCTTCTAATTCCAAAATTGCATGGGTTGCTTGGGATAAATGTTGTGGTGTTTTGGCTGAAGGGGAATGATTTGGCTATGGCATCCTCTTTTAAACTATGGTATAATTTTCATGCTAAAGTGAGCCTTTGGGCTAATTTTATGCTTTCCAAGTACTATGTTAGCAAGCACCCTACTACTTATTACTTTTTGCACTGTGATTCTAGAGTGTAAAAAAAGCTCTACAAGGTCAAACGGGATGTTGAGCCTTACATATATTGGGGACTTAGTGAAGGTAATGCTTTCTTTTGGCAAGCTCATTAGTTTAGTAAACACTCTATTGATTCTATTATGAATTCTTCCTCCATTACTTTAATTAAGTTTAATTCCTTCTTTACTAATAATTATAGGGATTATGAGAAACTTACTAATGTTGTTCCTGATTTCATTATTTATCAAATTATGAACTTGCTTATCAATACTGATTCTAAGGATATTATCTTATGTGATTTATCTAATGATAGTGGTTTTCACTTAAAGAAGGCTTGGCATATTTTTAGAGCTAGTAGAAATTCTGATAATATTTTTTTGTCATAAGAGCGTTCCTACTATTGTGTTTATCTTTGTTTGGAGAATTTTATATAAATTTATTCTCACAGATGATAATCTCACAAAAAAAGATTTTATAATGCCTTTCAAGTGTCAATGTTGTTACCATATGGAGAATATGCATCATGTTTTTATTTATGGCTCTATTGTTATTAAAACTTGGGTTTATTTTGATGATTTGCTTCAATTAAACTACTTTAATGCTCATTTCTCTCTTAAATCTATGCTTAAGGGCACATTCGTGATGTTATTCCTTCTCTCATACTTTGGTTGTTATGGTTGGAGAGGAATAATTCTCTTTTTAATGATGTTATAAGGTTATTCATAAGGTGAAGGATAAGGTTTAGTCTCTTATTGTTGTTAATCTACTTTCTTTGAAGAATTTTAAAAACTATTATTTTTTTGGACCACTTTAGGCCTTAATTTGGAGGGTGATCCTATTGCTTTAAAGGATAATATTATTTATTGGTTGAAACCCTCATTAATTTTTTTATGTTAAATTTGGAGGGTGCTAGCAGTGGTTCTTTGGTGGGCTATGGTGGAGCTATTAGCGACAGGAATGGTAGTCTCCTGGATTCTTCTTTAACACAAGAATTCGTAAGTAGGTAAATCATTGTTAAACAGCCTCCACCAAAAGACTTCAACCCTTGAGCTCAATCTTACTTTTTTAAAACAATCCCAGAATATACAAATGTGCTCCTGCATCACTGATTTTCTGTAAATCAATAAAGAAATTAAATAGCCCTAAAGCTGATGGATTAGTTCAAGTTTGTCATTATCTCGATATGTATGAATTTCAATCTTCATAATTACTTTACAAAGCTCCTACCTAAAAAAACTGTTTTAGTTTCATATCATCCTATTTACCATTTGCAATTAAACAATCCACCGTTTCCACTTCTATAGCTTGTACAACAAATATAGGCCATGAGCTAAGTTTTCTATCATGAATCCAAATGTCATCCATGATATTAATAGAACAACCATTTGTAACTTCCCATTTAACTACATATTTTAACATCTTCTTACCACTGGATAAAATTTTATATGTTGATGAAGTTGCAACTGCATTCACAGAGTCATCCCACCATTTTCCATATTTTTGGTTTAACATTTGAAACAACAAAGACTCATTATCTTGAATAACTCTCCAAGATAACTTAGCTCTTAAAGCATCCACATTATCCACACAAGATCAAATACCTCTTCCTCCTTGTTCCATAGGTTTGCATAATTAGTTCCAGCTAACATAATGCAAACCCAACTCCCCATCTTTTTTGTTCCATATAAATTGACAGAAAAGTCTTTCAACTTCATTTAGAATGCTTTTAGAGACCAATGAATAAGTGAAATAAAAATTTGAGATTGAGAGTAACGTTGTTTTGATCAACAACATTTTACCAGCCAAAGAAAGATGTTTGCTACCCCACACCGCCATAAGCTTCATAGCTTTCTCCACAAAGAAATAAAAATCTGTAGCTTTTAATCTTCTAAAAGCCAATTTAACTCCTAAATACAAGAATTCTTTGACCACTTTAAAGCCCATGATTCTTTCAACAGCTTTCCTTTTCCTTCTTTTAATATTTTTACCAAATAACATTACAGATTTTTCAGCATTAACTTTTTGCCCTGTCAAGCAACAAAAGTCTAAAATATATTCTTTTACTTCTTTAACTTGTTTAACACTAGCATGAGAGAAGATAATGATGTCATATGCATATAAAAGGTGTGATAACTTTGGTAAATTCCTTCCAATTTGGATACCCATAGCTGATTTGTTAAGATTGAACCGGTTAGTAAACAAATGAGCACATAAAATGAATAGATAGGGTGATAGAGGACACCCTTGTCTAAATCCACTCTCCGCATGAATCCAGCTAGAAATACTACCATTAATAAGAAAAGAGAATTTATGAAATTCTACACATTCCATGATCCATTTAGAGAAAATCTCCAGAAAACCAAAGTATTTTAAAAGACCTTTAAGAGTATTCTAACTCATGCTATCATATGCTTGTTCCAAATCAACTTTGAAAGAAACCAAACCTTTTAAAGATTTTGAAGTTTTCAATTTTTGAAAAATCTCATGAGCCAGTGGAATATGATCTCCCACTCCCTCTCCCATCCTCTCTATCTCTCTAGATCACCCATACAAGGCCAACCTTCCAGATAACCCTCTCTTTTATTCCATTTTCTATTGAAGAAATTCAGAAAAACTTTAGAAATGAGCTTTTGATCCTCAATGACTGGTCCTTTTTCAATTATAATTTTATAAATATAGTTAGAGTTCTTCCTTGCTGATGCAAATGAGTGAAAAAAGCTGGTATTAGTGTCAATACTCTTCATCAACCTTATCTTTGCTCTTTGCTTCCACCAAGTGTTCATCCTTGCCAATACAGAATTCAAATTCCCAACATGAGATCTAAGAATGAAGACTTCCTCCTCTGTCAGCCATCCAATCTCCGCCTCCTTGATCTGTAACTCCAGAATTTTGTACTTCAGGGAAACTTTTTGATGTTCAAGCTGTTTGAATTTTTCTCTACTCTAATAAAATAGTGCCTTCATAGTTCTTCAAAATTTAAGATTCAATACATGAGCATTATCTCCACTAGTCTTCTTGCACCAAGCTTCTTTAACTATTCCAATTGATGTTGGATATGAAGCCCAAACTTCCTCAAATCTTATGATTTTGTCATCTGCAAAATTAACATCCAAAAAATTCAATATGATAGGACAACGGTCTAATGCAACCCTTGTTAAATGTCTCACCAACATCCAATTGAACATTAAAGCAACTGGATTCACATAGCATCTATCCAACCTCTCCAAGATTCAAGCATTACCGTTTTCATTATTGCACCAAGTGAATCTTGGCCCAACAATATTTACTTCATGAAGGTCACATCTTGCCAAGAATGAGCTCATTTCTTTAACACCTTGAGAGAACCGAAAAGGTCTTCCTCCTCTTTTATCTTCATTAGCCAAAATGCAATTAAATCGCCCCCAACAATTACGGGATTGTTGGTGGAGCAAAACTCCTCAAGGTTATCCCATAAAATTCTTCTATGAACCACTTCTCTACCACCATAAACCATGGCTATTCTCCACTTCCCCATCTTCACGACTTTAAGATCACCAATGATAGCTTGATTAGAAGCAAATAAGCAGTTAAAAGAATCTTTCTTGAACTTCCATAATAAATAAATCCCTCCAGATAAGCCAACAGCAAGAACTTAGACAAATTCCCATTCATTCCTAATACGGCTGTAAATATCAGTATTGCTGAAGTTTGAGGCTTTGGTTTCTAAAATCCCCACAAAAAAAAAAAAAAAACATTATTCTCTTTCACCATTTCCCTCAAATATAGAGAAGCCTCTTTTTTTTTTTGGCTCCTCTACAATTCCAAAATATAATTGAAGCCATTATGGGACAAAAAGGGAAGAGCTTCCATTTTTTTCCTTCAAGTCATTTTCTAATTTCCTCCCCCTAGGTAAAAGCTTAATTGGTCCAATACTTCTAAGCTCCTTGGCAAGCTTAATTTTAATGTTTGAAGAACCAACATCACTGAGTTCTTCATTTTCATTGCCATTAGATTTCTTAGGAGAACATGCTTCATTATTCATCTTTGAAACCAAAAAAGACTTGACAATATGTGTCTCACCGTTTCCTTCAACAATCTCTGTTCTAGATTTAACATTCAAACCTATTTGCAAAATATCTTCCTCCACCAGATTAGCAAGAACACATAATTTATTTGTCTTTGGAATGTTTTGGACTTCAATAATTTCTCCAGGATCAACAATTTCCAGAGATTTTTTTTTGTCCTGTTCAGAAACAACAGGAACAGATTGTCTGTCAGCTTCAAAATTTTCATCACTACCATCAATCTTCTTTCTAAATATTTGCTTGTTACCTTGATTCAAACTAAACTTGTTTGAGGTCTTTTCTGCAACATTTCTCTTCCCACAAAAGCCAATTCCATTAGAATTCTTCCTCCCATATCTGAGATGAATCCAAGGTCCATATGCACTGTCACCAACTGTACCATCTTCAAACAATTTTTCTTTGTTTGGAATAACACAAGGATCCTTCACATTGCTTTCATTGTCATCTTGACTTATTGATGACTTCATAGCAACCTTCTCATGGCAATTGATTTGGTCATGTCCAATTTTACCACAACCAAAACAAATATTAGGAACCTTTTCATACTCAATTTTTTGATAAAAATTACCAGATTTTCCTTCCACCCAAACTCCAAGAGGTAGAGATTCTTCAAGTTTTATGTGAACACAAATCCTTGCAAACTCACGTCTCCCCAATTGGAACATATTTTCATCAAGTAAATTAGGTTTACCAACCTTTGAGGCAATCCTACAAACATTTATAGGATCCCAACAGTGAAGAGGTAAGTTTGGCATTCTTATCCAAACTGGTGCAGTCAGACCTTTCAAGGAGTTGGGAGAAAAAGATTTGCTCTATCTATCCACTCCAATAATGTTCCCATGCACATACCAGGGTCCATTAGCAAGAACCGAATCCACAGCTTCCTCATTTTCAAATAAACACAAGCACCATCCTTTTCCAAGCCAAGTTAGCTTAAAATTGCCCATTTGAGACCACTGTCTCCTCAGTTCAGTATTCACCATTAATGAAGAGTCATTATCTCCAAATGCTTTAATCACTAAATCCTACAGTAATGTTTTGGCATTTTTTTAATACTTTTTCTTCATACAACTGAATTGTTGAGCCATCATCAGAAATAAAACTTTCAAAATTCCAGTCAGAATCACAAATCCTTCTATGGGATTTCTTTTGCCAAGCATTCATCAGATTGTTCCTAGTTTTCTCTTTAGACAAACCGTCTTCTTCATTGTTCAAAATAATAGAGCCTCTTATAACTAAATCACACATTCGAACCTTGTTCAAATCAATCTCCTCTGCATACCTTTAATTCTCAACAATTTTTTATTGGTATTGATTTTATCTGTATTCTCCTGAATCCCAGCAACTTTTAAACCATCTTCCTTTGTTTCTATCAGCACAGTCAAGATGAACTTATTAAATTTGAGCAACTTTGGATCTTCTTGAGTATTGATACCTTTACCTTTGCCTGCAACTGGTAAAGGTTTTGCTTCCGTCCGTCCTCCTTTATTGATTGTCAATGGTTTAATAAATGAAGAAATCCTCGCACCATTATTTCCATATATTACATTGACTTCTTAATTTGAATTCCCAAACACATTAGGGGAATTGTTATTGAAGATTCATTTTTGAACTTCAGCAGTAGAATGACGAACTCCATTTGGATAATCACTAGCTAAAAGCCGACGATCATCCTCCTACATCGACTGCCGCTTCTTCACCGCCAAACAATTTTTTAAAAATTGCTTTCTCTCACTAGAAATTCGCACCTTCTCTCACATAAATCATAACTTGAGGTGACATTCTTATTGAGGTGAGCTCTGATTATGATTTAAAATTCTTTTATGCTGTAGATGATATGTGTTGCATTCCTAATCTTTTTTATCAAGTTAGTTAAATTAAAAATCTATTGATTTTTATGAATTATTCAATTCATCATATTTGCAAGGAGGGTAATGCGTATGCCTCTTGGCTTGTTAATTGGGGGTATAATCTTAAGTGTTTTTTCTGATTTTATTTGGTCCACCATTCCAGTGACTCTTAAATGTTTTTTAGACTATGTGTACTTGGTCTTCTTTATGTTAAAATTTAAATGGTGTTTCAGCTTGTTTTATGATTCTTCTTTGTTTGTGGGGTTCTTTTGGTTGCCTTGGGTGGGGTGTTGGGGTTTGTTGTGGTTTTCTTTTTGTTGGGTTGTGTTGGATCCGATGTATTATCTAACGGTGGTTGGCGGCATAGTTGCTAGGATCTATCACTTTGGCGGCTGGTTATCCGTAGGGGTGTTTCTTTAGTTTTGCTCGGGTTAATTATTTGCTACTTTATTTTATTTCATCCAGGAGATGTGTGGTGTTCTCTTTAGTTAGGAATGTTCTCTTTGTCACATAGCCTGGTGGTTTTTTGTGTTGCTTTGTGAGGTCTGCTAGATTAGGTTTGTTTATATTTTGGCAGCTTATGTGGTTCTATGTGCTTGAATTATTTTTTGGTCATTATTGTGTTATGTTGTTGTTGATTTGCTGCTGGCATCTCTCTGTGTCACTCAATTTAGCTAATGTCTTTGTGGATACAGACTTGAGTTCTGATTGCACAGGTTATGTAGATGATGGTTTTCCCTATCTTTGCTCTCCTACCTTCAGGTTACTGTTTTGGCTGGCTGAGGGTACCCGTGAGAGTTTTATTGCGGATCTATAGTTTATGATTTTGATGATAGCAAACATTCCTATTTCTCTATGACTGCTTTATGTACTGACATTTCAGGTTCACACGATCGAACTGCAATTTGAAACCAGCTCAAGATTGGGTAGACTAGGATTGAGTCAGTTTGTACCTTTTTTCCTTTCTTGAGTCTATTATATCTAGTGTGACACCTGATGTTTTGTAACTTGGTAGAAATTCTCTTTTCCCTTTATGATTTCTGTTTTTGGTAACATCGGCCAGGATGATAGTAATATCGGCCAGGACGATCTATCTAAAATTAGAAACCCTAATTAAGGCATCCTCATTAAGGCAGCCATCTTAAACACATACACAGATCGGCCTGGACGATACTTGTATCGGCCAGGATGATATGTTCATTTAAGAAAGAATCTGCCGCCATGATCAGCTTAGGCATTCTATATTTTAGGAAATCAGCCAGGACGATATACACAGTGTCCAGGATGATATAATTCAATTATGCCTAAATTGATCTAGTATCTTTGGAAAGCATTAATGGCTGATTGATACAATCAGATTGTCCGAGACGATCATAGGATCGGCCAGGACGATGGCCTGAACGATTTACATCGGCCAGCCTCTATCCAGGGCGATGATCAGGATGATTGAACTGGTTTTAAACTCATCGTCCAGGACGATCGTGAGATCGGCCAGGACGATGTAACAAAATTTCTTCTAATCATCCCAAATCGTACCGGGCTGATGAGTTAAATTTATACTGATCGGCCAGGATGATATACATATCATCCTAAATGATAATGTCGGCAACTTGCATTAATGAGCTTGTTTTAAGATCTTCTATTTAAGCTTTAGTAAGATACTTTGTAAAGTGTCTTTGGTAGCCATTGTAGCTTCGTTCTTATGGGATAATCTTGAAGAGAAAGCTTAAAAGGGAGTGAGGAAAGGGTGGAGTTTGAGAGAGGGAGAAGATCCTATGAGGGGGGACTCAAGGGAGTGTGGAGGGGGTTCCACATGGTTGCTCCAGCAAGCTCACACCTGAATACCGTCGGATTCAAGGCTTGTCTCGAGGGAAGTTCACCAAAGAAAAAGTCTCTTTGGTGCCAAAGGACCTGGCGACTCCGCTGCATCGGGAAAGATGGAAGTGATTTTGTAAGGGCTTCTCCGCCTAGCTGTGGGGGCTAAAGGAGAGACACTTGTGTTAGTGCAATACTTGGAGGGTGCCTCCAAGGAGTGGACGTAGATCAAGGTTTGACCGAACCACTATAAATCTGGTGTGTTCTTTCTTATTATTGCTTCCGCATTTTAATTTCCGCACTTTGGTTTTTATTGTGGTGATATTGGTTTTGGTTTTGGAGTTTTGATTTAAATATTCTCTTTACCAATTCACCCCCCTTCTTAATTAGCTTTGAGACTAAGTTCATAGGGCTTAACATCCCAACGAACTTTCATGTGGTATTAGAGCACTTTCTAGTGTCATATGTGAACTTTCAAGTGATATCAGAGCGGTTTTCATAAAATAAGTTTTTAAAAGATTTTGAATTTTCGATCCATGGCTAATATTTCTAATCGTATTATTGCAGAAGGTTATTCAATCACCAGACCACCTTTATTTAAAAATATATCATTTGATTTTTGGAAAACTCGCATGTCTATTTTCTTGTAATCAATAGATTTTCGTATGTGGCATATGATTTTAAATGGTTATTCTTCACCTTCATGAGTTTTAGATGGAATCAAAATTGATATTTCTTTTAATCAATGGAATAGGGATGAACGAATCAATGCTCAATTGAATGCAAATTTATTAAACTGCTTTTTCTGTGCTTTAAATTTAAATGATTTTATGTTAGTTTCCATGTGCACAACGGGTAAGGATGTTTGGAATAAACTACACACCATATACGAAGGCACGAATGAAATCAAGCAATCCAAGTTGAATTTGTTAATGCATGATTTTGAATTATTTTCCATGAAACCTTTTGAAATGATCTTAGACATGTATACCAGATTCATTCAAATTATAAACTCATTGCATGCTTTAGGAAAAGAATTTTCAAATTTTGAAAAAGTTAACAAAATTCTTCAATGTCTACTAGATAAATTTGATTCTAAAGTTGTTGCTATTTGTGAATCTAAAGATTTGAATATATATTCTTTTGATAATTTGATTGGCTCACTCATTGCCTACGAGCAAGGTTTGGGTCAAAGACTTTTGAATGCAGGCAAAACGATTATTCTAAAAGCTGAAGATACGGAAAGAGGAAGCTTAGTTAGTGATGATAGCAATGAATTGTCAAGGAAATCACAAAGCTCACTAAAGCATAAGCAAAAGTGGAAAAATGGTAAAAATTGTAATGATGGTAATATTTCCTCTGACGTTATTTATTTTCGATGCAGGAAATCTGGACACATGAAAAATGAGTGCCCTAATTTAAGAATTCTCCCTGCAAAAGAAAAGGGTAAGGCGAAGCTAAATCTAAACTAGGGAAATAATGAAAAGCAAAAAATCTCATGGGCAGATCTGATTTCTGAAGCATCAGACCAAGAAAGAGATAATAGATAAAAGCCTTATTTGTGTTTTTCTTGGTTATTTTTTTATTATTTTTTTATTATTTTTTTTATTCTATTAGATTTTTTAATTTTACTTATTTTGTTTCGTATTTTTTTTCTGATCAATACACACATCCACTTTTCTAAAAATGAAAAATTTCCTAATTTTTCTTGAAATCTTTAGTAAGTTGTGATTGACTTCTCTAAAAACAATCAAAGGAAGGAAACTCATGTTTTTGACTTTCAATCTTTGTTTCCTAAAAGAGGTTATTCTACTTTTGATTTAAAATCTTTTTCATCTTTTAAATTGGTTTTTGAAACTAAATTTTTTATCTCCCTATATTTTATTTATCGCATAGAAATCTTTTGCAAGTTGTTGAATCTAATTCAAAATTTTCTTAATCAAGAATTTCGCTTTATCAATAGTATGGGTTTTCTTTTTATATTTAAGATTTCAGAAAGGTAGCATAATAAAAAAAAATTTCCAATGATGCCAAAAATAAAAGATGCGCAAAGCGCCAAATTGAAAAATATAGAATACACAAAGTGTATCAAAAGATGCGTAGTGCGCCAACCAATTGTCAAGAGGCATAAAATGAGCCCACTAAATTTTAATTCTTACCATTCTTATACTTATTAAAGCTTAAGAAAACCCTTGATTTTTCAATGCTTGAGTTTGAAAATCTTTATTCATGATTCAACAAATCGTGCATTAATCTTCTATTAGATATATTTTATGAAAGGAGTTTTGAAAAATTACTGTTTTTTTCTCTAGTTTATTCCTTGATTTAGATATTGAATTAAAAAGTTTTTGAGCCTTTTTAAAAGAACTTGAGTTTTGATTATCAATTCTTGATTTTCTAACCTTTATTGGGCTATGTGTTGTCAATCCAATTCTACTAAAGTTTTTTTTATTAAAACCCAGAGGTAACTTTCTCATTTTAAGAACATTTGTTTTTTTACTTGATCAGGGAATGTTTTTTGTTCGTTTTATTTTTTGTTTGTGCCTCCTCTCTTTTTGATAATGTCAAGGGGGAGAACGTTGTATCTTTTTTTACATTTCAAAAATTTTAAAACAACAAAAATATTTTTTATCTCCCCTATTTTTTTAAGGTTTATTCTAGTGAGGGGGAGATTAAGAGAAAATATTATTTTTTGAAAATTCAAATTGAAATATTTTGCCATCATCAAAAAGGGAGAGATTATTGGGGATCTGATTTATGATTTTGATGATAGCAAACATTCCTATTTCTCTATGACTGCTTTATGTACTTACATTTCAGGTTCATACGATCGAGCTGTAATTTGAAACCAGCTCAAGATTGGGTAGACTAAGATTGAGTCAGTTTGTACCTTTTTCCTTTCTTGAGTCTATTGTATCTGGTGTGGCACCTGATGTTTTGTAACTTTGTAAAAATTCTCTTTTCCCTTTATGATTTCTATTTTTGGTAACATTTGCCAGGACGATCTATCCAAAATCAGAAACTCTAATTAGGGCATCCTCATTAAGGCAGCCGTCTTAAACACATACACAGATCAGCCTGGACGATACTTATATCGGCCAGGACGATATGCTCATTTAAGAAGGAATCAGCCGCCGTGATCAGATTAGGCATTCTATATTTTAGGAAATCAGCCAGGATGATATACACATCATCCAGGATGATCTAATTCAATTATGCCTAAATTGATATGGTATCTTTTGAAAGCATTAATGGATGATTGATACGATCAGATTGTCCGGGATGATTATAGGATCGGCCGGGACGATGGCCTGGACGATTTACATCGACCAGCCTCTATCCAGGGCGATGATCAGGACGATTGAACTGGTTTTAAACTCATCATCCAGGACGATTGTGAGATCGGCCAGGACGATGTAACAAAGTTTCTTCTAATCGTCCCAAATCGTCCCGGGCTGATGAGCTGAATTTGTACAGATCGGCTAGGACAATAATGTCGGCAACTTGTATTATTAAGCTTGTTTTGAGATCTTCTATTTAAGCTTTAGCAAGGCAATTTGTAAAGTGTCTTTGGCAGCCATTGTAGCTTCATTCTTGTGGGGGAATCTTGAAAAGAAAGCTTAAAAGGGAGTGAAAAAAGGGTGGAGTTTGAGAGAGGGAGAATATCCTGTGATGGGGGACTCGAGGGAGTGTGGAAGGGGTTCCACATGGTTGCTCCGGCAAGCTCGCACCTGAATACCGTCGGATTCAAGGTTTGTCTTGAGGGAAGTTCACCAAAGAAGAAGTCTCTTTGGTGTCAAAGGACCCGACGACTCTGCCGCACCGGGGAAGGTGGAAGTGATTTTATAAGGGCTTCTCCTCCTCGTTGTGGGGGCTAAAGGAGAGACACTTGTGTTAGTGCAATACTTGGAGGGTGCCTCCAAGGAGTGGACGTAGATCAAGGTTTGACCGAACCACTATAAATCTGGTGTGTTCTTTCTTATTATTGCTTCCGAGTTTTAATTTCAGCACTTTGGTTTTTATTGTGGTGATATTGGTTTTGGTTTTAGAGTTTTGATTTAAAGACTCTCTTTACAAATTCACCCCCCTTCTTAATTAGCTTTGGGACTAAGTTCATAGGGCATAACATCCCAACGAACTTTCAAGTGGTATCAGAGCACTTTCTAGTGTCATCTATGAACTTTCAAGTGGTATTAGAGCAGGTTTCATAAAATAAGTTTTTAAAAGCTTTTGAATTTTTGATCCATGGCTAATGTTTCTAATCATATTATTGCGGAAGGTTATTCAATCAGCAGACCACCTTTATTTGAAAATATGCCATTTGATTTTTGAAAAACTCGCATGTCTATTTTCTTGCAATCAATAGATTTTCATATGTGGCATATGATTTTAAATGGTTATTCTTCACCGTCACGAGTTTTAGATGGAATCAAAATTGATATTCCTTTTAATCAATGGAATAAGGATGAACGAATCAATGCTCAATTGAATGCAAAATTATTAAACTGCTTTTTCTGCGCTTTAAATTTAGATCATTTTATGTTAGTTTCTATGTGCACAATGGGTAAGGATGTTTGGGATAAACTACACTCCATATATCAAGGCACGAATGAAATCAAGCAATCCAAGTTGAATTTGTTAATGCATGATTTTGAATTATTTTCCATGAAACATTTTGAAACGATCTTAGACATGTATACCAGATTCATTCAAATTGTAAACTCACTGCATACTTTAGGAAAAGTATTTTCAAATTTTGAAAAAGTTATCAAAATTCTTCGATGTCTACTAGATAAATTTGATTCTAAAGTTGTTGCAATTTGTGAATCTAAAGATTTGAATATATATTCTATTGATAATTTGATTGGCTCACTCATTGCCTACGAGCAAGGTTTGGGTCAAAGACTTTTGAATGCAAGAGAAACGATTGTTCTAAAAGCTGAAGATACAGATAGAGGAAGCTTAGTTGGTGATGATAGCAATGACTTGTCAAGCAAATCACAAAGCTGACCAAAGCATAAGCAAAAGTGGAAAAAAGGTAAAAATTGTAAGGATGTTAATATTTCTTTTGACGATATTTATTTTCGATGCAGGAAATCTGGACATATGAAAAATGAGTGCCCTAATTTAAGAATTCTCCCTGCAAAAGAAAAGGGTAAGGCGAAGCTAAATTTAAACTGGGGAAATAATGAAAAGCAAAAAATCTCATGGGCAGATCTGGTATCTGAATCATCAAATCAAGAAAGAGATAATGGATAAAAACCATATTTGTGTTTTTCTTTATTTTTTTTTTTTATTATTTTTTTTATTCTATTAGATTTTCTTATTTTACTTGTTTTGTTTCGTATTTTTTTTCTGATCAACACACACATTCACTTTTCTAAAAATGAAAAATTTACTTCCTAATTTTTCTTGAAATCTTTAGTAAGTTGTGATTGACTTCTCTAAAAACAATCAAAGGAAGGAAACTCATGTTTTTTACTTTCAATCTCTATTTCCTAAAAGAGGTTATTCTACTTTTGATTTAAAATCTTTTTCATCTTTTAAATTGGTTTTTGAAACTAAATTTTTTATCTCCCTATATTTTATTTATCACATTGAAATCTTTTGCAAGTTGTTGAATCTAATTCAAAATTATCTTAATTAAGAAATTTACTTTATCAATAGTATGGGTTTACTTTTTGTATTTAAGATTTCAGAAAGGTAGCATAGTAAAAAAATTGGCCAATGATGCCAAAAATAAAAGATGCGTAAAGCGCCAAATTAAAAAATATAGAATACACAAAGTGTATCAAAAGATGCGCAGTGCACCAACCAATTGTCAAGAGACATAAAATGAGCCCACTAAATTTTAATGCTTACCATTCTTATACTTCTTAAAGCTTAAGAAAACCCTTTATTTTTCGATGCTTGAGTTTGAAAATCTTGATTCATGACTCAACAAATCGTGCATTAATCTTCTATTAGATATATTTTATGAAAGAAGTTTTGAAAAATTACTGTTTCTTTCTCTAATTTATTCCTTGATTTAGATATTGAATTAAAAAGTTTTTGAGCCTTTTTAAAAGAACTTGAGTTTGAATTATCAATTCCTGATTTTCTAACCTTTACTGGGCTATGAGTTGTGAATCTAATTCTACTAAAGTTTTTTTATTAAAACCTAGAGATAACTTTCTCATTTTAAGAACATTTGTTTTTTCACTTGATCAGGGAATGTTTTTTGTTCGTTTTGTTTTTTGTTTGTGCCTCCTCTCTTTTTGATAATGTCAAAGGGGAGAACGTTGTATCTTTTTTTACTTTTCAAAAATTTTAAAACAACACAAATTATTTTTTATCTCCCCTATTTTTTTAAGGTTTATTCTAGTGAGGGGGAGATTAAGAGAAAATATTATTTTTTAAAAATTCAAATTGAAATGTTTTGCCATCATAAAAAAGGGGGAGATTGTTGCGGATCTATGGTTTATGATTTTGATGATAGCAAACATTCCTATTTCTCTATGACTGCTTTATGTACTGACATTTCAGGTTCACACGATCGAACTGCAATTTGAAACCAGCTCAAGATTAGGTAGACTAGGATTGAATCAGTTTGTACCTTTTTCCTTTCTTGAGTCTATTGTATCTGGTGTGGCACTTGATGTTTTGTAACTTGGTAACCTTTTCCCTTTATGATTTCTGTTTTTGGTAACATCGGCCAGGACGATAGTAATATCAGCCAGGACGATCTATCCAAAATCAAAAACCCTAATTAGGGCATCCTCATTAAGGCAGCCGTCTTAAACACATACACAGATCGGCCTGGACGATACTTGTATCGGTCAGGACGATATGCTCATTTAAGAAAGAATCAGCCGCCATGATCAGATTAGGCATTCTGTATTTTAGGAAATTGGCCAAGACGATATACACATCATCAAGGGCGATCTAATTCAATTATGCCTAAATTGATCTGGTATCTTTGGAAAGCATTAATGGCTGAGTGATACGATCAGATCGTCCGGGACGATCATAGGATCGGCCAGGACGATGGCCTGGATGATTTACATAGGCCAGCCTCTATCCAAGGTGATGATCAGGATGATTGAACTGGTTTTAAACTCATCGTCCAGGACGATCGTGAGATCGGCCAGGACGATGTAACAAAGTTTCTTTTGATCGTCCCAAATCATCCCGGGCTGATGAGCTGAATTTGTATTGATTGGCCAGGACGATATACCTATCGTCCTAGACGATAATGTCGGCAACTTGCATTAATGAGCTTATTTTGAGATCTTCTATTTAAGCTTTAGCAAGGCACTTTGTAAAGTGTCTTTGGCAGTCATTGTAGCTTCGCTCTTGTGGGGGAATCTTGAAGAGAAAGCTTGAAAGGGAGTGAGGAAAGGGTGGAGTTTGAGAGAGGGAGAAGATCCTTTGAGGGGGGACTCAAGGGAGTGTGGAGGGGGTTCCACACGGTTGCTCCAGCAAGCTCGCACCTGAATACTGTCGGATTCAAGGCTTGTCTCGAGGGAAGTTCACCAAAGAAGATGTCTCTTTGGTGTCAAAGGACCCGGTGACTCCGCCGCACCGGGAAAGGTGGAAGTGATTTTGTAAGGGCTTCTCCGCCTAGCTGTGGGGGCTAAAGGAGAGACACTTGTGTTAGTGCAATACTTGGAGGGTGCTTCCAAGGAGTGGACGTAGGTCAAGGTTTGACCGAACCACTATAAATCTGGTGTGTACTTTCTTATTATTGCTTCCGCATTTTAATTTCCGCACTTTGATTTTTATTGTGGTGATATTGGTTTTGGTTTTGGAGTTTTGATTTAAAGATTCTCTTTACCAATTCACCCCCCTTCTTAATTAGCTTTGGGACTAAGTTCATAGGGCTTAACATCCCAACGAACTTTCAAGTTTGGCTAGGATTTGGGGCTATGTTGGCTCTCTTTTTTGTTTGTAGGTTGCCTATATGAGTTAGTTTGTCCTCTCTGGTCTTTTGATTTTAGCTTGGTATATGTTCTAGACGATTTGTGCTCCTTTTTTATTTATATGATGGTTTTACCTATTGTTGTTGGGTATTGGTGTTAATCTAGATGATTTGTGCTATTCTTTTAGGGGCTTTAAGCTTTGTTGTTCGAGGCCTTTTGAGTGGTTTTTGTTGATTGCTCCTGAGGGTAGGATTGAGTGGCTTTCAGATTACCTTAACATGGCTTTCTATTCTAATTTTACCTTGAGCTATATAAGTGTTCATCCTCTTTTTAGCTTAAGGTGGTGGCATGGTTTGGATCAATTATTATTATGTGGGTTTTACTATTCTTATTTTGGTTTTATCTTAAATTTACATAATTATTTCAGTTTTTTCAATAAATTTTTGTGTTATTTCATTTTTCTTTGCAACCTTTTTGATTTGTAGGTGGAGTTGCTTATGGTTGACATCACAACTTTTTGCATAAAGATTGTGCCTCATTTCCTTACTTATATCTTTCTTTTTTGGATGCTTTACTATAACATCGTTAGTATGTTACTAGGTTGCCGTATATTTTTGCTTAGTGGAGACCACTGGCTTGTTTGTTTTCTATTACTTTTTTTGTAACTTGTTTGAGCATTAGTGTGCTGATGGTCTCTCTTATGGACTATGTAGTCATTTTTATTTATTAACACATAGGCACCTCTATGGGTTTTTACCAAAAAAAATATCTTCATACTTTAGATTAGTAACAATAACCGAACAACATTCATCATCATCCAATGGTCCAATGGTGACAAAGACATGTCATTCTCTTGACTATGGTTTAATGTATTTGTGTTCAATAGTTTTTAAAAAAATTGGCGTATAACTTTGGTCTAAGCACATCGATTCAAGCCTTGTTCTATGAACATCTTAATATACAAGGATATAAATCAAAATGGTGATCAACTATTTCATTCATAGATGGATCTTCAATGTTTACATCAATTTAAAAACTTTTACTAGTAGAAGGTAAACACTTGAAAGATTTATAATTAGTTCTTAGAGGTGCGACTTAACTATCAAGCCATAAGTACTATCCTAAAACAACGGCACAGAGTTATGGTCTTCACATATTCTTTAACCCTTTTAAATGCAGAAATATATGATACATCCATAACATTTGTTAGTGTTTTATTTTCATCACTGTGTTGTTTTGAATCGATTTCAAACATTGGCCTTTCATTTACTTTAAGATTTATATATTCTACAATGTATTTGTTTTTCTTAAATATACATGGTTCATCATCTAAACTAGATTCTAAACCAATATATATTACATGCATTTGTTTAAATGTATACCCTTTTTCATAATTTTTTTCATTTGTATTTTATACTCCTCTACCACTTCCTTTAACTTATTAAACCATTCTACCGCCTTGCTATATAGGAGAGAATTCGTATGCCAATGAATTATTTGTTCAAGGAAAGGGTGTTCTCCACATTCCATTTCCTTTTCTTTTACCTCTTCTTTCTTTTTAGTTGTTGTCTAATTTTGTTGATTTGTAAGTAATTTGAAATCCTTAGAAAGACTATTTGTTCCTTAGGAAAAATAGTATGTAGTATCCTCAAAGATCCCCACCCATGAATTTATAATTGTTGTAAATATCCCTTACTGCAATGTTTGAAGCCATGGAAGGAATATTTAATGCATTAATGAAGGGAGGAAGGAACCATTCTATACTCATGGAGCTAAGGTCTACCCAAAAAGAGCATTTAATGATGCTTATGAGTCCATGATGTTGAACTTAATTTTAGTTTTTATGTTCCCAATTTCCAATAACAAAGAGACTAAATCCTATGAACTCTCAAATTTATCATTTAAACCATTTAACATCATCTTACCAAAACTAAGTTTTTTTGTATCTATCCTCAATTAAGTATAAGTTTTGAGAGTCATGAGGTTAATTGACACACTCAGATGAATAAGAACAGTTTCATTTTATAATTCTCCACTTTCATAAATATATAAAGTGGACAATTATGATCGGATAACCCCAAAAGTAGCTAGATCTTTGTCAAAGAAAGTTATTTTAGAAGTATTTTCAAAATAAAGGGCGTCATCAAATTGTACTTGTGTTAAGAAAGCCATGAAAATATCTAGATCAAGTAATGCATTAATCAAGGTTTCTCTCATTTATTTCAAAAGAACTAGAGCATTATAGACGCTCAATATAGCATGCAACTTCCAAAGGTGGGCCAATCAATTGTACCTAAACATATGATTTCCACTATCATTAAGTTCTAGGGAAGGTAAAGGCTGAGATATGAGTGAAAACTTTTTCTTTTGGATTACTATTTTCCCTGATCACTTGGACATACATGAGATAGTAAAAGTTTTCTAGTAGGAATATTGAACTATATTATCCCTTCAAAAGAAGAGTTAATCGATTTAAATTTCAATTAATTTTATGTTTTCTTCAGCTACACTATTGTAATCTGACAACTCTACAAAATATAAATTGGCACACCATATGGATTAAGAATAGCGATATCACAATGAGAGAAGTATCCAAGAGTTTATTTAAGATGATTAAGAATGAATTCATCATTAGAAATTTTCAATAATTCATTTTCAACATCCTCACCAAATACAGATAAGACACACACAAAATCCACTTTCATTGAATAATCATTTCATGGTTGAATAAAGTAAATGTCATACAAAATAAATGACATGGGAATTTTAACTTCCCCGTCCTCAAAAGTAAAAATTTTCATAGATCCACTTTCAATTATTTTGAAATGCTTTCTTGTAGAGCAAACGAAGATATTTTGAAATGCATCTTGCGGAGTAGAGGGGAGAACTGTTTTGGTGGTGGTTGGTCATCGGCCTATGTAGCCGATGGAAGTTCTTTGTGTAGTTCTCTTGGTAGTTTAAGATAAGTGAGTACATGGGATAAGGTTTTTTATGGATTGGTTTTTCTTTGAGGATTTTCTTGATTTGAGGCTTGGAATGGAGTTGTTTTATATGAGGTCTTTCTTTTGATTCAAGAATGATTTGGATGGGTTCTTTTCTTGTAAATTTGAATCCTTATATTTAGAGGATTTTTCTTTAGAAAGCTTTCTCCGAGCCAGATTGTTGTTATCCTAAGAAGTTTTTGTAAGTTCTTGAATGGTTTTTGTGGTAGCTTTTTTGAAAACCTATTTAGGCATAGATTGGGAGACTACTATGAAGTTTCTTTGTTGAAACATTTTTATCACTTTATGTTTGGTTTCTTTAATGATATTTGAGAAAATTATATTGTATCTTGGTCAAGATTGTTACCTCTTGGCTAATTTTTTTCGATGATTCCTCATGTTTTCTAAAGGTTGGTAGATTCATAACGGAAGAAGAGTGGGAAGACTATTTCCCTCAAACTATTGTCATGCTTTAAGCTCGATTTCTTATTATTGTTTTGGAATTTTCAAGTGATTCCTTAATGGATTTAGGATTGACTAGTAATCAGGTATTGAGTTTGGAATGTAAGTTCAATTGTGTTGTTGTAAATGTCTTGTCTACAGTTGAGTTTGTTCAAGATTCCTTTGTCATGAATATTTGCATCTCTGTTATTGGAAACAAGGAGTTTTGTGTTGATGTTTCTTATGCTCGAGGTGTTGAATTTGTAATATTCAACAATTCGGAGAAGTTTAAGAGTAAACATAACTTTGATGAAGTGGAAGGCATAATCAATCCTTCATCTAGTTTTCATGAATCTTATGTTATGGTTCATGTGACTTCTTTTCTGAATGCCAATGTTTTTCAGTTATTTGGTCGTCATTATTTAGATTGTCTAAGGAAGTTAGTTTGGGACTTCGTAGATGTTTTGGTTTTGTCTTGAAGTGGGTTCATATCCCATCAAAGTTAATGGATGTTAGTGTTTTATTCGTTGAAGTGCAAGGCTTATTTGTAGTATTCTTGAAGGGTATGGATATTTTAGCTAAGGTGAAGGTTAATTAAACAAGCATATATGTCTCCTTTATAAAGATAAGGATTTTTTTTTTTTTGTAGATGGAGGCATCATCTAGTTTTAAGAAAGAAAGATTTGTGTTTTTAATGGGTTCTTTTCCGCATGCTAGTGGTATTGCAGCTTTTTTGTTGCCATTGATTGGTTCGTATAAGGATGTTTGGATGGGATTTCATATAGAAAGTTATTATTTTTCTTTGATGAGGGTTTTATCAGCTAAGTGTAACTCTTGTTTACCAAGCATAGAGCACAAGCTCATAGTATCTATTGAAGACTTATCTTGGATAAGTGGTAAATTATCGACATGGGAATTTTTCCTATTTCACAAATTTTTTACTTCGATGATGATGTTCAAAAGGGCTGGTCCTAAAAGTGAAGATGTGTTAATACGGCTACTTGGTTTTTAGGTTATCAACATTGTTTGTTATTTACATTATGAAATTAGAATAATCAAATTTGGGATTCTTCCTTATTTTAATTTTTACCTTATTGGGAAGTCTAGGATACTAACCAACCTATTTGGTTGTTTAAAATCTGGTGTCTCCAACACCTCAATTGGTTCAAAGTACGGAGTAGTGGATTTCATTTCGATTATGATAATCTCATTATTACAAAGATAGCTTTAGTTTTATTTGTTTTTATTAAATAATGATCCCATTCCAATTGTTCGGAAAGGGAAGCCTAGTTAATTTTATTTGTTTCTAGCTTGTAATAGTTTTTTTCTTGTTATAATGTAATTTTTATTTCTTAAGAAAAAATTATAGTGACCAAATTATCTCAGGCCTCCTTAACCTCTAAAACTATAGTCATCTCTAGGTAATCCGCTTAAACTTCCACTTTAACCTTTTAAGTTTTCTAAGCTTTGGAATATACTGAAAGTTCAAATTATGGTTGTTAAACCACTTGAACTACAATAACACACCAAGAAGGGGTGAATTATTGTTTTACAAAATTTCTTTCAAAAAACATTTTTGAAAATAAAAATCAAATTCAAAATTAGAGTTCTTAATGCGATAGAGAATATCGAAATAAAAACAATTTTTTCTCATTTGGATTTTTGTAAAAAAAAATTATATTTATTTTTTCATTTCCTTTTTAGACTTTTATAAATGGGAGATTATTTTCTCCCCTTTATCCATAGTGGCAATTTTGGTCTCTACTATACAAACAAAAAAAACATCCCAATCTCTAACCACCTCCTTCAAATATAGAGAGGCTTCCCTCTTATTTGCCCCTCTACAGTTCCAAAATGCTAGTGAACTCATTTAGCCTCCAAGGGGGATGATCCCACACCCTTTTTTTATTCAAGCCATCTAGCTTCTTAAGTCTTAAAGATTGATTCAATGGCCCCAAAAATCTGAGTTCCTTTTGTAATTTAGTCTTAAACTTCTCAACAACATCTAATTCATTATTGTTATCTATTGAGCCAATCTCATTTCTATCATTCTCACATGAGCCCATAACAATTTCAATAACATACTCAATAGCCTTTGTTGAATTCAAGATTTCTCCTTCTTCAATTTCAGGTTCAACATTTTGAACATTCACAACCAAAACCTTCTCTACATTTTCTTTCTCTAGATCCCCAAGCATTTCGAATTTATTATTTCTTAGGAAAAGAAAAACCATAATGAGAATTATTTATCGTTTCCACACCTCACAAAGCTAATAATCCTAGATTTGGAACTTCTGCTGCTTCTATGATCTCCTTTTCAGATTGAATAGTTTCTTCAAAATTTATAATTTTATCTCCATTTCCAGCTTTCAATATTTTCGTCTCCTTTGACTTCATCTTACTGTTCACAGGAACATATTTAGGAATAGTAGCCTTATTACTTTTCACTGTAGCAATCCATTTCTTTTCTTTATTGTTGACATGTACCCAAGGCCCATAAGAAGGATCCTTAGGTTCAGAATCCCCAAAAATTCTTTCCATAATTTTCTTTTCCACAGCTGGTTCATTTCCTCTTTCCAACTTATTCATTTCACAATAATTGATTAAGTGCCCAATCTTACCACACTCATAACAGAAAGAGGATATCTTCTCATACTCAATTCTTTGAATAAAAATTTTCATTTGGACCTTCAACCCAAACTCCCAAAGGGAGTTCCTTATCAAGTTCCACCCTCACACAAACTCTAGCAAATTCCCTCTTGCTCCATTTAAATATGTTACCATCAATTAGAAGAGGAATACCAACAAAAGAAGCAATTCTAGCAATATTAATTTCATCCCAACAAAAAAGAGGAAGGCTAGACATCCTTAACCAAGCCATAGAACTTAAACCTTTTAAAGATAAAGGAGAGAAATACAAACTTCATTTATCCATACCAATTATATGCCCATTTACGAAGCAAGTTCCTCCAGATAATACGTTCTCCATTGTCTCTCTTGAAAAAAAAAAGAACACAACATCCATCCTTATCTAATAGAAGTCGAATTAAATTTGCCAAATTGACTCCATTGACGATGTAATTCTAAAGCAATCATTTGAACTAGGATACTTCCTCCAAACACCTTTACAAAAATAGAGAATTGAAGACGTTTGGAATTGCTTTTTACATTGGGCTCAAACAATTTTATAGCTTTCACGTCTTCTGTTTAAAATTGATCCTCCTTATTAAGATCGACCTTAATGTAAGATCGTTTGTTCCATGGGTTAGTTTCCATATTTCCATTCACGCCTGCTATAACTCCTTGATCTTTAGACATGAACGATTTGATTTGGGCATTTCCACAAATGGCTGAATGAACTTCACTATAATTTTGAACTGAAGGACCTCCCTCCGAAATGCAATTCTCTTTATTAACATTACTAAATCGATTGACAAAAATCTTCATATCAGATGATGAAGATGCTTCACCTCGATTAGAAATTATATTACTGCCAGGATAAGGTGTTCACGTTTCCACATAAGATTCAATCTCCTTTCCCTTGCCCGACACAAGAACAGAGGAAATAGGCTTAAAATCAGTAGGCTTTTTGATCACTAGTGCACCATTTTTGGGAGAAGATTCACGAACCAAATGTGGTCGTAAATTACGAATGACGAAGCCCTCAACAACTCCATCGCCAGAGAAGATGGCCGGACGATCAGTCGGCATCCCCGAAACAGCCGCCAATTCAAACAATTATTAGACTTTGAATATTTTTCTCTCTTTAGAAAACTGGAGTCTCTCTCTCTAAGAAGCCTACTAAGGATGTAATTACCTAAGTTTTTCACAAAAAAAAATTTTGTATTTAATTTTTGTTAGAAATTTTAATAAATGTTAGTATTTCTTTAATGTACTGTGCCTATGCTTCCAAATAGAAAATTGGTAGATAAATTAATAAAACTGAAAAATGCTTTGTGTGGGATAGTCAAGATTGGTTATTTCCTACTTGCCTGATACTAATAGAAATATTTCAAGTTAGATTTTAGTAATGAATATGTCTAGATTGATTTTTCCTCTATATTACACTCTAGGTTAACTAAAGGGGATCAAAATGGGGTGTGATAACTGATATACGCCTTTCATGTAAAAATAAAATATTTTATCTCTTCTTTTAAATTAGAAATTGTATGGAAAATAACCCTGAAAGTATTTTTATGATTATCATTTTTTTTATGGTTGGGTAATTCTCTAAATTTGATTTAAAAAAAACTTATTAAGAAAACTTTTTATAAGCAAAATTCAGATGACAACAGACTTTTCATCTTAATGATTTATGATAATTCTTAAAATATTCTTGTTGAAGTTTTTCTTCTTGAGAAACTATTATGATCTCATCAACTTAATCTATACATTTACTTGAGTTACTAATGGAAATCAAATAAATTATTAGATGCTTTTATTCTAAGTTTACAAAGTGAAAAGACTGACAGATCATCTCAGAACAAGGCCTCATTGTTATAAATATTTCAAGCATAGCCACTTGAAGAGTAAAGATCACAGAAATATGAGTTTTTTCGGCATGGATAACTACATTTATTGAAAAAAAAATCCTTTTCAAATAAAGTCTAATTTGAAGCTCCGTCTTTTTCGTCGGGCAACTGATTTTCAAATTTCCTTTCGTGGTTGTTCCGGCCATCGCCGATGGCCTCGGAGGATCGCCGGACTCAAGCTCCTGGAGTCTCAGTCAACCTCCTCCTTCCTCCACCATCATCCAGAAAGATTTCGCGTCAGTTGGACTCGTCTCCTCCGGCTTTTGGAGACAAGTTGCTTGGTAAAGAAGGGTCGATCAGGCTTAACAAAGAAAGGCATCTTATCATCAAAGAAGGTGCATTAGAAGAGAAAAAGAAGACATTTGAATGCGCTGGTAAAGGTAAACAGATCGTTGTCGAAGAAGACAGTCCAAAGGTCATACTGAATCAAGTTGGCAGTTTTAGACAAGAAGTTAGCAGGCAAGCTTCTTGTAATAATGTTGCTGAAGGTAATAAAGAGATTTTGGTTGAAGGAAATAATATTCTTCTGAATTCTGAATATCGGGCCATCAAAGAATTCAATTCGAATTCCTTGGATATTGAAGGGAGAATGACGTCTGATTTGAGAAATGACTTACTCAGAGTAAGGGATTGTGACTCCGCACAACTCGGGAATTGCTCTGAAAAGAACAGTCCAGGAAATTTCCATATTACTGAAAATAAGGAGCAAAATGCTTGGAGAAAGAAGGAAAACATCAAAGTTTCTGACATCAATTTTGGAGAGAATTTTGTGAATGAAAATGGAGCTGTCAAACTGCACGTGGAAAAAGAGATGGAGAATTCAAAGAGGCTGGAGAAATCTATTGTGTTAAAAATATTTGTAAACAACACCCCATTCAATGTCATCAGCATTGAATTGAGAAGACAATCGTCTAAATATGGTAAATTCCATCTAACCCAACTTGGTATGGGTTGGGTCCTTTGTGCTTTTGAGAATCAAGAAACTTTGGAAGAAATAATTACTACAGGCCCTTGGTATGTTAATGGCAACATAATAGGCATGGACAGGTGGTCAGCGAATTTCTCTCCTAATTCACTTAAAGGACTTACAGCTCCAATTTGGATCCGCATGCCAAACCTACCACTTCAATGTTGGGATGAAGTGAATGTATGTAGGATTGCTTCTTTGATAGGGAATCCTTATTTGATAGATGGCAACATGTTTCAGTGGTCTAGAAGAGAGTTCGCTAGAGTTTGTGTAAGGATCAAACTTGACGAGAAGCTTCCTTTGGGTGTTTGGGTGGAAGGAGAGCTTGGAAATTTCTATCAAAACATAGAATACGAAAGAATGCCAACTTACTGTTTCAACTGCTGCAAACTTGGGCATTTAACGGAGGAATGCTTGACAAATCATACCTCTAATAAGGAGGAAATAATCAATGGTAGCCACAACATCAGAGTTCTTTCTGAGAAAGAACTTCCAATCAACTCTGGGAGAATCCAAAACATTGTTGGTAATAACAGAGAAGCTGAAGATGGATGGATCAAAGTAGATTATAAAACAAAGAAGCAGCAAAGGAGAGGAATAAATAGCAAGGAGGAATCAACTGAATTACGCAAGACAACAAGCAAAACTGTGGAATCGGATGGAGCAGCTCTTCCCAACAATAATATCCCAGGTAAACCTGATGCTAAAATCACAAATGATCCTCTATTCGTTAATTTAGAGGAAGAAGACGGCCCTTATAACAATAATGTGGTGGAAAAGATTATTATTGATAAAGAGAAGGCTTCAGAAGATGAATCTGAAGGGGTCATTTTATATCACAAAACAAATTTGAGATTCTGGAAAGATTGGTAGAAGAAGGGGCATCATGTGAGAAAGAACAACTAATAATTGAACAGGAGGACAGCAAGATGCAATTGTCCAAAAATTCAAGCAGAGGTTGTGAAGAGACTTCATCATCAGTGAAGAAAAAAGGGACTAAGTAACTCAAGAATCTGGGACCTATCAGCCTAAAGACAAGAAACAGGAAAATTGATAGCAATGCCAAGGAGAAAGGGGGAGTTCCTTCTCCTCTCATCCAAAGATGAATTCCATACTATTTTGGAATTGTAGAGGAGCTAAAAAAGTGAAAGCTTCTCTCTACCTCAAGGAGGTAGTTAAAAATCAAAATGTTTTGTTTGTTGGGCTTTTGGAGACTAAATTAGTATCCATTGATACTAAGGAAGTTGAATCTTTAATTGGCATAGGGTGGAACTTCAGCTATGAACCATCTAATGGCTTATCAGGAGGTATTCTTATTTTATGGAGAAGTAACCAAGTCAACTTCAAGTTAATTGAGTCTTCATCTCAATATATCATTGGGGACTTGGATATCCTTAATAAAGGGATATGGAGACTGGCTACTATCTATGGCAGCACTAATGTGATCAGGAGAAGAGATTTATGGAAAGGTTTGAATAAACATAATACTAAAGGTTTACCCTTGGTGATAGGTGGAGACTATAACTGTATTTTGGCTTAAGGAGACAAGATTGGAGGCAGGAAATTCTCTTTTTCAATGGGGCCAAGAGAAATGAATTATTTCATTACTTCCAATGATGTCCATGAGCTCAAATTTACTGGTCCCAAGATGACTTGGAGTAATAACAAGAAAGGATATGAAAGGATAATGGAAAGATTGGACCGAGTTTTAGTTAATGCTAAAGCAATCAACAGTAATCAAAAGTTGTTTGTGAAACATCTCCCAAGAATTACATCGGATCATTGTCCAATTGTCCTGGAATTCTCTGAATTTCCTTCTAATAGTAGGAACTTCATTAAATTTGAAGAGGTATGGGCTTCTTACCCAGCATCTTTTGGCATAGTTAAAAAGGCTTGGATGAGGAGAGATTTCGGCAACCCAGCAGAAATTATAAATTACAAATTCAAAAGAGCTCTTAAATCCTTATTCTATTGGAATAAGGCAAAGCACAAAGATCTGAACCAAATGAAGGACTTACTCAATACAGAGATTCTCAATCTTCAAACCAAAGAGGCTGAATATGGAATGCTATCAGAGGAAGAAAGCTTCATCCTTAAATCAACGATTAATGAGCTTAATTCTACTTTAGCTCGCCTAAATTCTTGGTGGAATCAACGATCCAAAATCAAATGGATTGGAGAAGGTGATCAAAACATAAAGTTTTTCCATTCTATGGCAAGTGCAAGGAGGATCAATAATCAAATTCTAAACTTAAAGGATGAAAATGGAATTGTGGTGGACAATCAAAACAAAATTGAAGATATTTTGGTTCAGTTTTTTAAAAAAATTGGTGTAAAAGGAAGTGCAATCTGGAAGGATGGCCGGACAACAATTCTGTGCTAAATGATGAAGACAAGGAGCAATTAAGTAAAGAATTTTGCTTTGAAGAAGTTGAAGCAGTAGTCAAAGAGTCTTCAGGAGGATCTTCTCCAGGAATCGACTGTATCTCCTACTCCTTTCTTAAAAATTATTGGGGTATTATAAAGAACGAAGTTTGGGAAGCTTTGAAGATCTTTTTTGAAAATGCTGTTATGGATAAGGAGTGGAAAAAAACATTGATTGTTTTGATTCCCAAAAATAATAATCCTATCTCTGCTAAAAATTATAGGCCAATAAGTCTTTGCAATATTGTGTATAAAATTGCATCTAAAGTCATTCTCAACAGAATGAAATTCATTATACCAAAGCTTATTTCAATTGAACAAGCTGCTTTCGTTAAAGGGAGGTCTATTCAAGACCATATTCTTATAGCTCATGAAGTCATTCACAAATTCAGATTTTCGAAAGATTCTAAAGGTCTTGTTTCTATCAAATTAGATATGGAACAAGCATATGATTCTATGGGTTGGCCTACTCTTCAAAAAATGCTATCTTACTTTGGATTTCCGGTATTCTTCTCTGATCTCATTCTTGAATGTGTATTAAACCCGGAATTCTCTATTTTAATTAATGGGAAACCTTCCATCTAGATCAAAGCTAATTGTGGATTTAGACAAGGGTGTCCCTTGTCCCCTTACTTATTCATTTTATGTTCCCAAATTCTTTCAAATGCTATTAAACGGAATGAAGATTTTGGTGTTCGAATTAGCAATAACAGTCCAAGGATTTCTCATCTTTTATTCGCTGATGACATTATTTTTTTCTCTGAAGCCAAACTTAAAAATATGAAAACTATTAAAGGCATTGTGAATGATTATTGTGGGTGGACAGGCCAAAAAGTAAACAATAGCAAATCAGGAATGTTATTTGGCAAAGCCGTTTCTAGATCTAAGAAACGGAAAATCAAAAATATATTGAAGTTCAAAGAAATGAAGGAATTCAATTATTTGGGAACAAAACTGGCCTTAAAAAGAATGTCTAAATCAGATTTTCAGTTCATACTGGAGAAGACATTGAAGATGTTTAACAACTGGGCCACTAGATTTATCTCTTTGGCGGGAAGAATTACACTGGTAAAACATGTAATTCTATCTATTCCTACTTATCACACCACGGTTTCATTAGTTCCTAAAGCTATTCTTCAAGAAGTGGAGAAAATGTGTCGAAACTTCATCTGGGATAAATCAAATGTAAACCACGGGTTACATTATGTTGGTTGGAAAAAGCTTTGTGAGCCAATAGAGATGGGAGGGAGAGGTATTCATTCTTGTTTGAATAAAATGAGCCCTCTTAGAGCTAAACTTACTTGGAAATACTTGAAGGAAAATATTCCTTGTTGCACAAAATTCTTTTTCCCAAATACGGTGCTTGTTGGGATAATATAAACAAATTCAAGTCTAACTCCACAGCTTGGAAAATAATCAAAAATGGTGGAATTTCTTTGAGGAGCATTGTTATATGGAGCATTTCTAATGGACAATCAATAGATGTATTTAAAGACATATGGATTTGGGACAAGACCTTAAATAAATGGCCTACTTTTGTTAACATTCAAGATGAGATGGCTGTTGATCTCAAAGTAGAAAATTTTATTTCAGGCAATCAATGGAGGACGGATGAAATGCTGAAATACTTTGGCAAGGATCTGATGGAAACTATTTGCAGGATTAAAATTGATCCTGATTTGATAGAAGATCAAATGGATTTCATTTATATGGAATATGGGAAAACCATTACCTCTATGGCTTCGGATAGTATTGCAAGACACTCTAATGATTTGGCTGGAGGAAGAAACATCTGGATATGGATAAAGAAACTGAAACTTAATGCTAGAATTGACATTTTCTGGTGGAGAATCTTGAATAAAGCTTTGCCTACTAATGATTTCTTATGTCATAGAAAAATTAGTAGGATTTCTAAATGTCCTAGAAATTGTGATGAAGAATAGAATATTGATCATCTTGTTTGTAAATGCAAAAAAACGATGGATGTCATTTGTCAGCTTAACAGATGGGGTTTTCTCATTCTTCCTTTTGGTAACAAAGAGGAACTTTATTCTTGGCTATTGAATAAAAAAGGCTTTCTTCCAACTCTTCTATGCAATGCAATTTATCTAATTTGGAAAGACATGAACAATATTGTTCACGGTAAGAAAGAAATAAGCTCCCTCTATATAGCAGGTGAAGCTATTAGTATTACAGGAATTCTAAATTCCTGGAACTATGAAGCTAAGGGAAGGTTGGATATCAATCAGCAAATGCTGTCTCAAAATCGTTGGTATGCTCCTCCTCCCAATTGGATTAAGGTTAATGTCGATGCTACTTTATTTAATTCTTATAAAGGAGGTGTTGGAGGAGTGGTTAGAGACCACAAAGGTAGACTCATAACAGCATATGGATTTCCTCTAAATCATTGGGATATTACATTTCTTGAGCTTCAAGCTATTACTTCAATAAAAGAAATGATCAAGGATCGAGTGGATGGAGGTCAAGGCATTATTATAGAAAGTGATAACTTCAATGTTATCAAGATGATTCAAAAATCCATCAGAAAAGGAGATCGAGGTATGGACAATCTCTATTTTGAAGAAAAATTTCATTGTGTTGTTCTTAACCATGTTAATAGAGATTGTAATAAGTTAGCTGACCTTTGCGCTAACTTTGGTGTTTTTTCTTCTTTCTTTTGGGATAATATAGAGTTTGATAAGGTTCCTTTTTCTTTTATCAGTCTTTTAAAGAAGGAATCTCAGGATTGTAATAATTAGGATCTTTGCTCCTCTTTAATTATATTGCTTTATACTGTTTCAAAAAAAAAACTACATTTATAGTAATAAAAATGTTATATTGTTCTTTTTTATCTATTTTTATCATATGGTGAATGTGAATAATAACTCAATTTACTTAGGCTTTGTTTTGTTATGAACGAGCATTAGTGTTTTTATTTTTTTTTTTTCAATAAATTTTGCAAAAACAAAAGTTTTATTTATGGGGAATCAAAACAATAAAAAGCTTTAATCATATTTGGAATCATTTGACGGCTTCATCTGTAGGAAGTGTACTTAAGAATCAACTCATTTATATCAACAAAAGTTACAACGAGTATACTATGGAAAAAACAAAGCACAAGACAATATAAAAAATCATTAACTAATGATGCTTTAATAGAAATCAATGTAGATTTAGAAAAAAAAAATAAATTAAATGTCTCATTATTGTCAAAAATTAATTCATAAAAAGGATACATTACCATATTTTATCTCGATTTCATTAATGTAGAACAAAAAAAACAAGCTTATTCAATAACAAATTATTTTTTCATAAATTAATGAAAACAAGTCAAACAATTTTTTTTTAATTAATTTATAAAGAAGTCAAACAAGTTGTTGGACATATTTTGTCATCCTCAATGAATTGCATACTATGTGATCTAGCATGACATTGAAAATGATATATTATCCCGAAGGTCAAAAATACCATTTTCTAGTAGACTCAATAACTAAATTTATATGGACGGTGTGCTACAGAGAGAAATTTTGAGCTTTTATAGAGAGAGAAACTATTTCAAATTTCTTATTCGCGCTTTTGATGGCGGCAGAGGGTCGTCGGCCTCCGCCTTCGGCTGGCGATCCGAATATTGGTCGACATGGTAATCCAACCAATCTATTTCCAACACGAGCTGATGTGGCTTCATCCCCGCCAGCATTCGGTGATCTTCTAAATATGGACGGTAAAGTTAGATTTATGTCCGGGAAGTTCTTGATGATTAATGAAGGTGGATTGTTGAAGCAAAAGAAACCTATAAAAATAATAGGTAAAGGTAAGAATGTTATCTGTGATGATGGATCGGAGGTTCAAAATTTTTTATCTCCTCCAGATTTTGGGAATAAAATAGTTCAGATTACTAATGATTCATCTTCTAGCTCAAAGCTGAATCAAAATAATATGTTGATTGGATTGAAAAACTCTATGGATTCTAATAAAGGAAACAACAAATTTCTATTACCAATGTCCAAAGCATTAACTGGTCCAAGTTTCAAAGATGTTGTATTAGAGAGAAATTCATCCAAGTATGGGGAAGAGAAGTTGAATGATTTAAACAAAGTTCGAGAATCTGAAGAAGGCGATCTGGCTGGAGAAAATGTTAATGACATTCAGATCAATACTCCTAAGAAGGTTACCGGCAATGTATTAGCAAATGCATGGGAGAAAAAATCAAACATAAATGTATCCAATTTGGACTTTGGGAAAGATTTCACAGGAGAGAATGATGTGGAGAAGCTACACTTTGGAATGGAATTAGAGAATTCAAACAAACTCAGCAAATCCTTGGTAATCAAAGTCTTTGGAGATAATACTCCATTCCAAATGATTAGTATGGAGCTAAGGAGGCAATGGGCTCAATATGGTAAATTCCACTTAACTATGCTTGGTTTGGGATGGGTGCTTTGTGCATTCGATGAACAAGAAGCATTAGAATCGGTCTACTCAAATGGACCATGGTATGTAATATATAGCATATTTGGGACGGATTGATGGTT
This sequence comes from Dendrobium huoshanense, assembly GCA_016618105.1. Taxonomy (NCBI): domain Eukaryota; kingdom Viridiplantae; phylum Streptophyta; class Magnoliopsida; order Asparagales; family Orchidaceae; genus Dendrobium; species Dendrobium huoshanense. The sequence continues at coordinate 33,675 of JADPUM010000473.1, read as the reverse complement.
CCCATCATTCTCCCCATTATCATTGAAAGGCCTCTCGGCACCAGTTTGGATTAGAATGCCAAATCTGCCTCTACAATGTTGGGATGAAATCAACATTTGTAGGATAGCTTCCAAGGTCGGTAAACCATGCATGATTGATGGAAATATATTCCAATGGAGTAGAAGGGAATTTTCTAGAATTTGCATTTGTATCAACTTAGATGAAAAGCTTCCTTTGGGTGTTTGGCTTGAAGGATGTGTAGGGAAATTCTTCCAAAGGATTGAATATGAAAAAATCCCAAACTTTTGTTTCAATTGTGGTAAAATTGGGCATATGAAGAGCAATTGCCCTGATTTAAAGGAATATCAAGAAACTAAAGAAGCTGAATCTCTGGTATCAAGAGGCAACACTAACAAAGGAAATGTTTTAGAAGATCCAGCAGGAAAAAAATAATGTTGAATATTGTCCTTGGATCCACATGAATTTTAGGAGGAACAAATCTAACATTCAAAGATCAAGGAAAATAAGTAATCCACAGAATTTAGATATAGCTGGAAGAAGCATTATACCAACCAAGATCTATAAAAAAGTTGATAAAGCAACGACTGAAGGTGGTGAAAACAGAGAACTGGGAGACAATGCTAAAAATCTGGATGTTATGTTCAAAGAACCGGCAATTATCCAAGATGATTCTATTCAACAAGCTGAAGAACCCAAAAATACCGGTATGTTACTTAAAAATAATTTAATTCCATGTGATGCAAATAAGTTTAAAGTGCTTGATGAAGAAATTGAAGAAGGAGAACTGTTAGCTCCTAATGTGTATAATGTCCATATAGACAATTCTATTCACAGTTCAATGGTGAAGAAATTTGAAATTGAGGTTGAAAAAGGATCAGAGACAAAAAAAAAGTACTTAAACAACTTAAGAGTTTAGGTCCTATCAAAATTACCACAAGAAGTAAATAGATGGAAAATGAAGTCAAAGACAAAATGGGGAATCATTCCCCCATTTTTTTATGATGTCATCCGTTTGTTTCTAGAATTGTAGAGGAGCTAGGAAGAGAAGAGCTTCTCTATACATCAAGGAGTTTGTGAAAGATAATGGAGTCTTGTTTTTAGGTTTGCTTGAAACTAAGGTTTCTTCTTTTGATAGAATGAAAATAAACTCATTAATAGGTGCGGATTTGGACTATTTTAAAGTCCCTTCGGAAGGATTATTTGGTGGAATAATAGTGCTATGCAGATCAAATGTAGTATCTTCAAAAGTTCTGGAAACATCTCAACAATTCATTATTGGGGATCTTGAATTTTTCAACAAAGGTAGTTTGAGAATTGGATCAATATATGCAAGCAAGGATGCTTACAAAAGAAGAATTCTTTGGAAAACATTACAAATTTACTCTTCCAAGGAGAGATCTTTGGTGATTGGTGGAGATTCAATTGTCTCCTCAATAAAGAAGAAAAAAAAGGTGGGAAAAGATTCTCCTATTCTTTGGGAGCTAGAGAAATGGAACTTTTTCTAGCTAGCAACAATCTACATGAAGTAGGTTGTGTTGGACCCAAGTTCATTTGGTGTAACAACAAAACAGGAGTCTATAGGATACTTGAAAGACTGGATAGGTGTTATCTAAACTCAATAGAATTATGCACTCCTCACCGGATTATGGTAATGCACTTGGTTAGGATCGCTTTGGACCATTGCCCTATCCTTTTAAACCTTTTTGAAAGTAAATCTAAATTTAAAAAGGTCATCAAACTTGAGGATATATGGATTTCCAATCTAGCATATTCAGCATTAGTGAAGAACATTTGGAAGAAGAAAGCTTCGGGTGACTATGGGCAAGTTCTAAATCTCAAAATGGAAAGAACACTAAAGGCATTGTTTCATTGGAACAAGGATAAACACAAAAATCTGGTTCAGGCTAAAGAAATTGTTCTTAGAGAAATCTTGGAACTTCAGGAAAAGGAATGCAATGATGGAACTTTAACAGATGAAGACAACTGGATTCTTAAAGGTAAGGTAGCTTAATTCAATTCAAATTTAGCTCAGATCAATACGTGGTGGAGATAAAGAGCAAAAGTAAAATGGGATTTTGAGGGGGATTATAATACAAAATTCTTTCATACTTATGCAAGTGCTATAAGTAATTCTAACTTTATTGGCTCAATCATCAATAATGATGGGTTGTTTGTTGAAGATCAACATCAAATTAAAGATACTTTAGTTAACTTCTTTGAGAACAAATGAAAAGATAGGATATGTAAACTGGATGGCTGGCCCAAGCCTATCAATAGGCTGAATGATGAGGAGATCTGTCGCTTAAACAAAGAATTAAATATTGAAGAAGTGGAAATGGTTTCCAAGCAAGTTGGGAACTTTACTGCTCCAGGGATTGATGGAATGACATACTCTTTTTTAAGGGGTGTTGGGACATCATCAAGGAAGACCTATGTAATGCACTGAAACAATTTTTCAACTCTGGAATCATGAATTCAAAGTGGAAAGAAACAATAGTTGTGCTGATCCCCAAGGAACAAAATCCTAAAACACCGTCAAACTTTAGACCAATAAGTCTTTGTAATGTGGTTTATAAGGTTCCCACAAAGATAATTATCAATAGATTAAGATCTATAATGATGAAAATTATCTCTAAAGAACAAACAACATTTTTGAAAGGAAGATCCATGTCAGATCATATCCTGGTAGCCCATGAAATTTTTCATAAATTCAGGTTCTTAAAAGCTTCCAAAGGATTAGTTTCTTTCAAATTTTATTTGGAGCAAGCATTTGACTCAATGGGATGGCCTACTTTGGAAAAGGCCTTAGAATATTTTGGATTTCCTTGTACCATTTCTAAACTGATTTTTGAATGTGTTAGGAATCCTAAATTTTCAGTGGTAGTTAATGGAAATTTCTCAAGATGGATTGATGCTAAATACGGATGCTAGTAAGGGTGTCCCCTATCTCCATTCATGTTCATCTTATGTGCCCAACTTCTATCTAATGCATTCAAACAAGGTGGAGTAGAGTTTGGTGTTCGGCTAAGTAAATATAGCCCAAAGATATCCCACTTGTTATATGCGGAAGACATCATAGTGTTCTCAGAAGCAAAGGTATTCATGATAAAGAAGATTAAACGCATCATGGAGGAATTTTTTCATTGGACTGGATAGAAAATAAATGCCAATAAATCATGTATTTTGTTTGGGAAAATGATAAGAAGGAGAACGAAAAAAGTGATTTCTCGTATTATGGGTTTGAAAGGAGTCAATGAATTTCATTACCTTGGATCCAAAATAGCTCTAAGAAGACTAGTTGGAGATGATTTTCAATGTATTATTGAAAAAGCTCCGAAAATGATTAACATTTAGGGATCCAAATTAAATCTCATTGGTTGGAAGAATCAACTTGGTGATGCTGTTTTATATGATCTTTCACTGTACACATTCTATGGTTCCTAAAAGTATTCTTGGAGATTAAGATAAAATTTGTAGAAACTTTATTTGGAACAAATCAAATGGGAATTTCATTATTCACTATGTGAATTGGAAGACCATGTGTTTACCCGTTGAGCAGGGCGGGAGAGGACTTCATTCTTGCTATGAGAAAGTTGAACTACTTAGAGCTAAACTTGCTTGGAGATAAAATCAAGAGCAAGAATCTTTGTTACATAAAGTTCTGTTCCCAAAATTCAGCCAACTATATGGAGACAGTTTCTCAAGGAAATCTGGATTGATAGCCTAGAAAATTATTAATGATGGAGGGGCTTTTCTAAAGCCTATTATCAGTTGGGAGATTGAAAATGGCAATCTAGTTAATGCAAATAGAGACATTTGGATATTGGATAAAAGCATTAACAAATGGCCTACATTTGTAAACCCTCAACACATAGAAGAAATCATGGTGGATAAATACATTACAGGAAGAAGTTTGAACATTGATGAACTTAGAAAGGATTTTGAGAAAGAACTAGTGGTTTAGATTTGTCAAACAACCATTTATTCACATCTTTCTACTGATAATATGGATTTATTATCCAAATACTCAGGAAAATTAATTTCAAAGTTGGCATTTGAAGCTGCAGTTCAAAAATCAAATCAGGTTACTTGTTGGAAATGGATAAAAAAGGCAAAGATAATCCCTCGGGTTGAAGGTTTTTGATGGAGATTATTCAATAAAGCTATCCCAACGTCTGATTTTCTTTGTTATAGAAGATTGCAAATGCACAATGGTTGTCCAAGGAATTGTAATATGCACGAAGACGTTGAGCATGTGGTAATAAAATGTAAAAAGATGGAATGTATATTTCAACAACTGAAAAAGTGGGGTTTTGAATTTCCTATATTCAGTTCGATGGAAGATTGCTTGAATTGGATTTCTCTACAGAATTATTGGATGATCAACTTGTTTTGTAATGTAATATATCTTTCATGGAAGGGAAGAAACAAGCTTTTCCACGAAGGAATAGATGAATCTCCTCAATTCATTGCTTCCGAAGCTCTCAGCTATGCTTCAATTTCAACAAACAATTTTTGTTATAAATCGAGTAAATGGATTGCTAAACAGCATCAAAAGCTATTGGATAATCATTGGCATCCCCCTCCACTCGGCTGGATAAAGGTAAATGTTGATGCATCATTACATAAATCTTATAAAGGAGGAAATGGTGGTTTATTCCGGAACTACAAAAGTAGATTCATTTTAACTTTTGGGCACTCTTGTGTACATTGGGATATATCTAGACGAACTATTTGCTATTCAATCAATCAAAGGTGTAGTCAAAGATTGGATGCTTAATTACAAGGGGATTATAGTCGAAAGCAATAAGTTCAACATCATTAATCTTTTACAGACAGTCTTCTACAAAAATAAAAATGATTTGGAAGCTCCTTTCAAAGATTTTCATAATGTCATTTTCAATTGTATAGATAGGAAGTGCAATAAATTAGCAAATTTATGTGCTAATTATTCAACTTTTAGCTCTTTCATTCAATATTTAATTAAATGAGATTTATTTTATTATGGAGTATTAATGCCGCATAGAGGCAAGCCTCTATAATTAATTACATCTCAAACTTTTGTCAATTGAGAATACTTTTGATTAAAGTAGTATTTTTTTTCTTTCTTTTAAAAATCATCAAAATATTGGTTAAAGATTCTTATTTTAAAATTCCTGAAATTCTTATTTAAGCTAAGCCAAGTTATACTACAGTACTCATACCATACAAAGCTAAGCCATACTCATATAGACAAGGCAAAACTACATCACTCATACCATACAAAGCTAAGCCAACGTGTTCGATATGGCAAAGCTAAATTAGAATAACAGATTATTAGCTAAAAAGGAAATCATGCCTATAGGGTCAAATAATGATGATTAACCATTAACCTTCTCTCATGTAGAATAAATATATTCGTCCAGACTATTTTTAAGTTCTGCTGTCCGTCTTTCCAAATCCTTTTTATCAAGTTCCTCCAGCCCAGTTTTAACTTCAAATAGCATCTCCTTCGAAAGAGCACCAGGCCCAATTGGTTTCTCCACTATCTACAGTTAATGAAATACAACAAATCAGCAAAAGAATACCAAAAATACTTTTTCTCAACAAAGGGCAAGTAATCATAATAGTTAGCTTTCTATATCAGAAGCTCGTGAGACTAAATTAATGCTGGGGTATTTAAACGATTATTTATCGCACCTTCAACGGAACCTTAAATGTTCATTTCTTCAAGACCTCAGTTTCAGCTCCCAAATTGTCTTTCACTTCTGCACTGACATCAGAGAAGTTTGTTTCATTGTCAGTATTCAGACTTTCCTTCTTGCCGTCTTGAATGTCCATGGGGCTTCCTTCAGTACATAAATTCAGATTTTCAGTAGCATTCAGAGGATTTGTGGCATTAGTTTCTGCAGAGTATTAGTGTTGATACTCTTAGGAACTTCAACTCATTCAGACAGCTTAATAGCTGCCTCAGCTCGGTCAAGAAAACAAGGTATAGCACTGCATTAAGATTGAATATTAATGGCATCGTCACTGGGAGAACACATCAAAGCAAACATTATAAAACCACATTAAAACTTCAATAGTGTACCTCTTCGTGGTTTCTGTAAGTCCAGAAACTGAAAACTCAACAAATTTGACAGAAATTACACCTGGTGGCAATTCATATGCACTTTCATAACTGAGTGAGATAACAAAATCGTCATTATGTTTTATAGACCTGAACATCTGCATATCAAGAAGTCCACGAACGAGAAATGTTATTTTGCATCCAGCATATGTAAGAATAGACTAACCTTGATCGGCATTTTCTTCATCCTTGGTTTCAAGTTAAAGTTTCGTGCTCTCATCTTTCACAAGATCAGAACCAATTAATTCAACCATGAATCCATAAGATGAACAATCAATCATTCATTCCCATTGCCAGCTTGCGATTCAGCTCTATTCCGTCACTCAAAGTAGCAGCAAGCTATGAGGAACCCAGAGCTATTGCTTCATCAGCATCAAGGAGCTTGTCCATCTCTTTCCTCCTAAGAAACTCCTGGAGCTTGGCCTGCATAAAATAGAGAAAGAGCAGCACGTGTTCCATTCGCTTTAAATTTTTTTCGCGAAAATTTCCATCAAATGTTTATGTTGAAGATCATGGGACACACAAGTCAACCAATCTTGAAAAGTATACCTCAGCACATGATTTAAGGATTCAAACCATTGGATTAATCCTCTTAGGGCACTTAGTTTGCATTCTGTATGAATCCTCCTTGTCTAGTTGTTGGCCCCTCTTTAAAACTTTTTTTTTTAAATAGCTTTGATTTATCTTCACTGTAAGCCCACTAGATAAGTCTATAAATACTACCACATTTATATAGAATTAAGCAATAAAATATAAAATAATTATTATTTATTTCTTTTACTTTTCTAATTTTTTTTTTTTTATTTCTTTTACTTTTCTATATAATATCAAATTAAGCAAGGTTAGGGATTCCAATTTCAAACAATTATTCTATTTTATTTCCCTCTTCTTGTCAAGATTCTTTACCCTTTTTATTAAATTTGATTTCTTTGATTTCATTCCAAGGAATCGACCATCAAAATAATAAAAATTATATGAAAAGATAAATTCATAAGCTACTAGTCTCATATCGTTAAAATGGGTGAAATTATCTGAAATGGAACAAAATTTTGAAGAACTTGTCGAACGAACGGAAAAAATCCATCATGTTATGGATAATCCTTCAATGTTGAAAATAAAATCTAGAATTTGTATTTTGAGAAGGATGAAGCAATCAAGCATTTTTTTGGCTTGACACAGATTATTATTAAGATTTTATGAACCTAAGAATGAAGGATGTTAATTCTCAAAGCATCAATCACTTAAACATCTATCATGACCGCCACCAAACCCTAAGGTAAGAACTCACTTCTACAAACTATTTCCTTTCAAAAGGGGAAAAGCATTCTTCCAAATTTAGTATAAGGTGCAAATACTACAAGAAAAAATAATACATCATAGAAAATTATTAGAAACAAACCAAAAAAACCCCCAAGCTATTGTGGAGATATAAAGGGTCAATAAAAAGAACAAAACTTCTTTGTCAAATCAAGAAGGCTTAATCCAAAAAAAATTGACAAAATTTTAAACATATTTAAGTCCATCGAAAAGCCCCACCCATATCACGCTCTCTAGCTCAATATTATACAACCTCTGGCTCCAACATGAATCCTAGATTGATGAGCTACTAATCACATGATCAACCTTGCCCAACTCTTTCAAACATGCAAACATGCCTCAACAAAAAAAAATAAAAGTAGTGCTAATGGACCTCTAAGAACTGCTGCAGATAAATTTTTTTTTTTTTTTTCTTCATGTCTATCCTCAGTAATATACCGCATATCTCATTTTGCAGTAACATTTATATAAATAAATAAAATCATTAAAACCAACATGTGCAAAGCAACTTTTATGGCTAATCATTATATTCCAAGACCTTACAAAGGGAAAGATCATTGGATAAGCTATTGAAAATGATAGGATATATCTTCTTGAAGATGAAAATTACTTATCATGCTACTTCATTTTCACACTTAATATGGAAGCTATTTGAAAACACAATTATATGCAAAGGCATGCCTTTTTCAAAACCCTAAATATATATTTCCTTCCCTTTTTTAAAAGTGAACATGAAAATTTTTTATTCAGAGATTTGTGAAATTATAAAATATCATATTGTTGTTTTTTTTTTCTTTGGAAAGTGATTCTAGGTCTCTACTTCTTTTCTAATAACTCTAATAATTGAAACCTTTGAAAATCTGCAATATTTATAGATCTACGGATTTGTCACATTTATTAACGAAAGCATTGAATGAAATGAGAAATATCTTATTAAACAAAAAAAAATCTACTATCAACGTTATTCTCTTTATTGTTCCTAATGTGATATAAAATCAATTGATGGGGCTAATAGCAAGACAATTTAGACTAATATTGGTGATTGCGTCAATCACATATTATCTACATTCACAAAAAAGCTATCATCTACCAACCCCCTTCTCTTGATACTCCCAATAAAATAGAATGACAAAAGGAAAAAAAATTCATGTTTTGGAATTCACAAGGACTATTCTCATTCAAAAAAAAAATTCAAAAAAAAAAAAAAACCTAGAGAGAAACAATATTAACCACCACATACTTAATTGATAGGATACCTTCAAGAGTAACTAATTTCAAATGCTTTATAGATTATTTGGAAAAATTCATTACTCTCATTCTAAAAACCTTATCATTTACCATCAATAGGAAATGAGGAAGGATAAGTGGATTCTTTACTAACTCTAGGAACTAGGATGGATGGTTGGACTTGACCAGGCATAGAATTTAATTTGATCAAATATGATTTTAGGTTTAGATTGAGATAGATATATGCTCAGCAAGTTATACTTTAATGCTTCTAATAAGATCCTTAATTGTTCTTTAAACTTCAACAACTCATATCTCACAAAGTTGTGATCATAAACCTGATATGTTGGGTAATTCTTTTCATACCTAAGATTATATTCTAGTGAAAGAAGTTGAGATGTTAACAAGCAAGCTCATTCACAGACCTTGAATTGTGATAACACTATGCAACATTCTATGGTCTTCAATGGACTTTATATAGATAAGAATATACACTGCAACATGACATCAATAATAGAAATGCAACAAAGCTTCAAATTTCAGTTCTTAAAGCAAGTTTTATGCGTAGGACTTGGATTTTGCTAATTTTGAAGCTCAAAATGAAATTTGCGAAAAATATTCATATGGAAATTTGTAGAGATGGAAATCAACCACTTGAATGCCGTTCTGGAAATCAACGACTTGAACGCGGTTGTTGGATGTAGAATGAGAAGTATATATAAAAAGTATAAATAGTAAAGACTGAGGACAAAGAAATGTATAGAACGAAAAAAAAAACATGTTTAATTTTATCTCTAAAAAAATATTTTATTTAATAACAATCTAGCGCAAGCCAAACAAGGTAAGATAAGGTCACAAAGAAGAACGAAGAACAACAAAAACATAACGAATATGAAATTCCAATTATTGAAACAAGACATATTGTTAATGCAACAAATGCAAATTATGACCACTTCTATGAGCACTCATTCATCCTGATTGTGTTCTTACTTGGAAGTAAATTCCAAGATTCATGTCATTCACTCAAAAGATCTTTTACTTGGTTTTAAAAGAACAAGAGCAAATGCACTCAAGAATATCTATTTTTCATCTATTTTATCTTCCATAAGAAAAGTATTTTGCATTACAAGAGACCTCTTAATTATTGAAATATTAGAAAGAGACCAAAAGACACCAAAGTAAATACTCAAGCGTCCTATCATATCCATGCTTGCCACCAAATTCATAGCTGTCACCAAATTTATATCCACCATCAAACACAACCATTTTAATACCTACCACAAAATCTAATAACATAAAAGCCCAACAGGGCCCAAGAAAAAGAAATGGCCCAACATAAACAAGGGTAAAAATATGGCGTAACTCAATGATCCAACAATCATACAAGCACTCAAATAGATGAAAAATAACACTACACTTCACAATAAACAAAACACTCATAAATAATCACTCATTCATACAATATAGTAAGTCCTAAGTACATGAATCTAAAATTATGAAAATACTACACTAGCTATAAAATGCAATTTGTATAGGTGTATGTTTGTACATTTGACTGAGACTGTATTTTAAATAGTCAAAAATCACTCAAGATTATAAGCTCATGCCTAGTTGGAATCAAGAGTGGACTAAATTAACCTATAGACACACTTCGCCTGAATGGAAAGAGGATCAGAAATCTTAAAACTTAAACTTGGTTTGGATAAGTTCTTGATTGGATCATTCAAAGCCTACTTAAAAGGCTATAATAAAGCAAGATAGCAAACTTGGAACCTTTTTCTTCTTTCATAGAACATAAAGTTAAGATCAAAAACCAAACAAAGGAACAAACATGTCCCAAACATGCTAAACCCTAAAGTTGCAAATCATCCCTCCTTTTTTGTGCTCCCAAAAGACCTAAAGAATCTATCATTTTTCATAGACTCAAAGTTATAGGAAAATCTACAATCTTTAGCCCAAGAAGCTATAAATTGGAAGTCGTTTCCCATTAGCATCAAAGCTATAGGAACCTAGCATTACCATAGCCCCAAAGCTTTAAGTCTCTCATCAATTTCATTTGCTTGATACCCAATCAAGTAGATGATTTCCTAGCTCTAGGACCCTAGCCCTCGGTTCTTCCCATTGGGCACAAATCAAATAGGCACCCCTCTTCCTTTGGCCTCAAAGTCAAAGCCCACCTACTTGGCCAATCAAGCAGGTAATCTATCATCTAGGCCCAAACTTTAGAACTCCATTACTATTAAGTGATTTCTCTCTTCATGATATTTAAAATTTGTGCTTTTATATTTCCTTTAGAAGCCACTTCTTAAAATTCATCTTATCCAATTAGATGAATTTCATCAAATCCTATGTCAAACTCATATGCAAGTTTGTTTTATACTATTAAGCAAACATCTCTCTTATAGAAACATCATGAGTATATCTAGAATTCATAAAACTCACTTAGGTTTCTTTTAATGCAAGGATATATCGTTCCATCCCAAAGGTGGAATATTTTGATCACATATTCACATTTCAATATAAATAATAAAAAAGAGGATAAAAAATGTAAAAATTAAAGCATTCACAAATCGTTAAAGAAGGAAATTATATCATAACTAACAATTTTAAGTCATACATGTCAGAATTACATAGTGTATTAAATTATAAAAGTTCAGATTTAAATATATAGGAAGAAAAACCAATCACATACATCTTTTAAATTGCATCAGCAAACCACACACAAAAATTCATAAGAACATTATGGATTCACACATATGTACAAACCACGCACTATAATAGAGCAATTACAAACAAACAAACAAACAAAAAACAAAAAAACAAACAAACAAACAAACAACATCAAGCCTTTGTCCGACGCACTATAATAGAGCAATTACAGCAACAAGAAAATCAAGCCTTTATCCTACTGTCACATAAAAGAGCAACTACTAATATCTAGGTTGAATAAAATCCATATAATTGTATGGTTGGGTCATATAACCAAAAGGAGGGCCATAATAGGGAGAAATCTCCGGCTCATTAATTTTTATTTTTCCCTCCACATTTGTATTTAATTCAATTAGCTCGGCAAAACCGAGCTTTTTCCTGAGCAGCATGGTAAGATTGACCGCATCAATACCTTCTCCCATCACCATCATATTATCCCCGTCAACTAATATAGATAGTACACCTGCATATAAAAAAAATCATAATCAGACTAATATACAATCTAGCATTATTATATATAATAATAATGGAATGTGTTTTTAGAACTGTTTCATTTAAAGTTAAAAAATAATTTTGAAAATTTAAGAATTAGAAAAAAAGTATTGCATACAATTTGATGAGCGAAAAGTGAGAGGAATGGAGCTTGTTAGTAAATTACCAATAATTCCAGCAACACATTTCATGGCTTTTGAACGCTTCTTAGCATCATCTATTATTGAGAGCTTGACCACCATCTTTTGCTGTAGGTTAAAGAGAAATGACGAAAGTTGTTAGCTACATAAAAATCTACATAACCAAATTAAGCTTTCAAATTAACTAGTTGAGAAAACTCACCTTGGCCATAAGTGATGTTGATGAATATGCTGAATTCTATGGAAGAATAAGAATTTAAAAGAATGGGCAGTGAAAAATAAAATATGATAAGGAAAATTAAAATTAGAACCTTCTTAAAGGAAGTTACAAATGAAAAAATAAAACAGTAAAAAATCTTTAATCATATTCGCAATCATTTGATGGTTTCAGCTGTTAGAAGTGCAGTTAAGAATCAATTCATTTATCCCAACAAAAGTAGCAGCGATTATACTATGAAAAAAAAAAGAGCACTAGATAATACAAAAGATCACTAACAAATGAAGCTTTAATAGAAAACAATGTTGCTTTAGACAAACATTTTTTGAACTTAAATGTTTCATTACTGTCAAAAATTAATACATAAACAGAATATATTAGCAGACTGTCTCTTGATTTCATTAATGTAGTACAAAACAGCTAAGCTTATTCCATAATAAATCATATTTTCATAAATCAACCAAATGAATTATGAAGCCCATAGATGGCAAAGTTCAAGCTTGTATCTTCGAACAAATTATGATGCCCATGTGACACCTCAGCGACCAATCTCATAGACGTTAGCCCTCATTAGTGCAGCCATGTCACACAAATGGCCCATTAAGGGTTTTATTGGTTCGATTTAAGGGAAACAAAAGCTGATTAATCATAATTACAACATCCTACTTAGAAGCAAGGCAAATCTGCCCTTACAAAGATCATCATGTTTATATCAACATGGCTACATTTATATCCTTGAGCACTCGTCTGCACTTGATTACCTTATCTATTCCAATAATTTTGTAACTATTGAATGGTTACTCCATGTGAAATCGTGTGAGCTAACATACGAATGTCTTTTTTTATGTTAATCCTTTATATAAAATAGAGGATCCTTACTCACTAGGAATGACAGGATCCATCAATTTGTTTCAAATACTTCTGCTATGTTTTTTTTCTCAAGTTGTCTATGCTTTTCATCATTTTCATGTGAACCTTCACTTAAAATTATGTTGTTGAACCGAGTGATAGAAGATCCTCTTCTAGGTTACTAATTTTTTATTATTATCATTTTATTTGAGGAAAGATGCTCTCCTTCTTACTATGGTTGCAACATTATTAAATCTACTGGTTCTTTTCAACATCTTGAAGCTTGCTCTTGAAGGAATGTGCGGTCGCATTTTGGTTTGCTACTTTTCTGATTGATCTTTGTGGTAATGAAACAAAATGTGAATTAATGCTAGTAACTCTATAAAATGGGGATGCTTTAGAAATAGGGATGAAAAATAAATTAAATTTCTTCTATGATGACTAGCAAAGCAATGAAGACTAAGGCACCATTTTGGACGGTTTATTATATTTTAAAACAACTTTTTAGTACAAAAAATTTGTAAAATAAAAAAAAATTATACTAAAAATTTGCTTAAGAAAGCCATTAAAAAATCGTCCAAACATAGCCTAATAATTTGTTTATCGTTTATGAATACATGGCTCTACTTTGTCACACTTGTTCTTCATGTCTTTAGGATAGGTTTTGTTTAGATCTCTATAATGAATGCATATATGAATATAACCACTCTTATTTTTTTTCCTAGGATAATGCTAGCTAACCAAGTTGAATATTTCTCTTCTCTAAAGAAGTCAACATTGCTTAACTTTTTAACTTCAAATCTTACTTATTGTTTAGTAACTTCATGAACTATAAATCAAAAATACAACTTTCATCATACCTTCGGAGGTTGAGCGGAGAAGCGGAGGTCGAGCGGAGAAGCGGAGAGAGGAGAGCGGAGAGCGGAGAGAGGAGAAGCGGAAGTCGAGCAGAGAAGCGGAAGATGCCAGATGCTGTATAAATCAGCTAATCGCCACTGCCCCACGCGACTGACGTTCAGGAGGGCATCCATTTCTCTGGTTTCCATGGTGAGATTACTTCCTAAGAATGCATAAGAATTTCCAAGCCCAGATGGGAAATTCCCCTCCCCCATGATTCTTCCCATAAAAAGGAGTTTTAGGGGGTCGTCAATAAAATGGAGTTCGCCCAGATGAGGGAAATTCGCTGAAACTCCGTTTTGTGACCACGATACGAATTTTGTAACCCTGAAAAAACGATGTTTATTAAAAAGGAATTATTGTTCTTTGATTCCCACAATTGAATAAGTCCGAGGCCCCGCCCCGCCCCACGCTAGTGTGACCATAGCATATTATTAATAACCGGTAATTAGAGAAAAATAATTCATGGCTTCCAAAAAAATAGTGTTGGTGAGGACAATACTTTCAGAGTTGAAATATTCCAAATCTAATGTTACAGAAATATCGGCAATGCAGAAGGTATGATTGTAAATAATCATTTTATTAAGAATTATTTGAACACCCATGAGGACGTAAAAAATGACACTGATAATGTTGTGTACCAAGTCGAAAAAGAGTTCTCAATTTCAATGCAGTTGATGGGGGTATCTGTTTCACAAAGAAAGATGATCTATAATTTGCATTACAGGGTTGATCAATTAAAAATAATGTAGAGCGTGTTGCCTCAAATAGTTAGAAAATTAGAGTGGTTTGTGCTTAGAATGGCAAGTCGGACATTCCATGTATATGGCCTCTGCATGCAGGCATAAGCAAACATCTCAGAGGGATATGGAGAGTATGTTTCAGGAATAACCAACATACATGCGTTACTCCAATTCTATCAACACGACATAGACAATGCAATTCTAAATTCATAAGCTTCTTCATAATGCCTAGTATTAGAAAGCATATGGACCTTATGCCGAGGGATATTATAGGCCAAATTGAAGTTAAATTCAACAGTAAAGATTGTTATATGAAAGCTTGGGATGACATATGGAAAGCTGTGAAGTTAACGTTTGGTAACTAGGAGGAGACTTACCGAACCCTAAATTTTTTTATGGACATCATCATTTCTTCAATGTCTGATTTAGTTTATAGGATACATTGTTTTGAGAATCATAGATTTGAAAGATTATTTTGTTCATTCAATCCTTCGATAAGCCGAAGGACTTACTATCGTCTAGTTCTTAGCCTTGATGGGAAGTTTATGCTAGGTAAATACTAAGACGCTTTATTAACTATTGTAGGAATTGATGCGAATAATGGTTTGTAACCCCACACATTCACAATAGAAGAGTCAACGTGTGTCGATTCATGGGTGTAATTTTTGTGTCAAATGTATGAACTCATACAAGTTGTTCAAACCCACCCTAATTATGCATTGTTTTAGACAAGTATGATAGTTTAGTGCGTAGTTGCTGTGAGATTTTTTCTAATGTTGCACATTGCCACTCCCTATGCCACTTATGTGAAAACTTTAAGAAAGTAGTGTGGCAAATAAGTGTTGCTTACATAGAGTTTTTGTCCTAGAAGATGTATATGGTAGGAAGCATTAACAACCCAACAATGTTTGATAGGTCCATGATAGATATGATTAAGGTTAAGGCTGGTATTCACCAATGGTTGGTAGAGCATGATGTCAAGTCATAGGCTTTAACCCATGATGGTGGACTTCATTATGGAGTTATGATAACTAATTCGTTAAAGTCATTTAATGGAGTTCTTAAAAGAGCATGGGGTTTGCTTATTCAAGTGTTGGTTATAGCCTTTTACTAGAATGTTGTGGCATTGCACTTGCAAAGGTAAAAAATGTTAGATGGTAGTGAACTTCAAGCCACAAGTCCTTTTGTACAAAGAGTGCAAGACACACTATGAAAACATCGCTTATTACATCCAATTTGAATCAATATACTTGGGTTCCATGTAGTGGACATGTCATCTTGGTCTTTTAGGGTTGATTTGATAGATTATAAAACTTCCATTTGTATTTGTAGGAGGACCATTATCTATCATATCCCTTGTGAATAGTTCATGACTTGCATTTTTATACTCAGACAAAGTTTCCACAATTATGTCTTAGATTACTACAGCTTAAGCAATTACATATTGATCAATGCAGGTGAATTTCAAAACATACCAAATCGGTTCAATTGGGTACAATATGATCCAATAAGTGGTATTCACCCACTTCTCCTCCCAAATTTTAGATAGCGTTCTGTCAAACCTAAAATAAATTATTATAAGAACATCGTGGACAAAGGCGGAGTTAGAAGCAATGGAATATGTAGTGCATGTGGCTTAGTAGGACATAACAAGAGCACTTGTCCTACTAGGTGAGCATAATAATTATTTTGTTTATTTTGAAATTTTAATGCACTATTTATTTGTAAATGTCATATAATTTCATATTAGTATTTAGGTGCCTAATACTTATTTTCTCATTAGGTTACATGGTAGCCAAATGAGATAGAGGATGCAGGCACTGCTAGTACCCTTCTTGAGTGGAGGAACCCACCCACCCACCTATAAATAACATTCATTATTGCATTGCTTCACTTGTTGGTAGCCACTAAGCAACTCATTATGATCAGGTATTTTTATAATTATGAATTATTATATTAACGATATGGTTTGTTTACTCTTTAGTTTTTTTAAATAATAATATTATCCATTTAAGGTCACTATATTGGAGGAAGGGTTTGCACTTGTTCATGGTGCATGAGTAGCTAATTAAATGCCCCAAGCTTATGGAGGTGTTGGTTTTTGTTGGATTGGACAATGTGAGCTAAATGAGATACAAGAAGATGGACCACCACTTACTTAGCGCTCTGGTTGAGAAGTGGGCACCACAGAGAAATACATTTGACCTACCAGTTGGTGAAATGACTATCACATTGTGGGATGCATCTATATACTAGGGGTGCAACTTGAGGGTCCCCTTCTTGTTGGCCACCTAGTTATTGGGCAAGAAGAAGTTGGTTGGGTTAACCAGTTTATTACAATGATTTTGTTAGGCGTCATCCAAAATGAGATGTTCTGTAGCATGACCTTATTAACCCTTGCATTATAAAAAAGTTCGGGATGGGTAAGACTCATGCACAGACATGTGTTCCACTTAGATGGATGAGATGGAGTTTTTGTCAGGACTCATAAATAGATCTTTTAGAGATGGATTTTGTAGGAATGTGCGGGCTTACATCTTATTTATGCTGGGTTGTCACCTACTTCCATATACTTCAGGATCTGAAATTCATTTACAGTAGCTTCCATTGATGGAGGACATAGTGATATTCAAAACATATTCACTTAGAGGTGCAATTTTGGCTCATTTGTACAGGGAGTTGTTTGAAGTTACCAGGCATAAAAAGGCCAACATAGCAGGATACATCCACTTGCTGAAGATCTAGACATGGGATCAAATACATGTTAGCAGACCAGAACTTCATATTCCATTTTCAATTCATCTTGATGTTGGGTGTTAGCTTCTGGTTCATTTCTGGTTTTATGTTGTGAATATTTATAATTATTACTAAAAAGTTAATGCATGTGCTTTAGGTGGAATGAGAAATGACTATGGGAGATACCTTTCAAAAATATTTTGACATATAGGGGTGAGCTCAATTTTTTACTCGAGATTCAAGTATGTTAAGTGAAGATTTAGTCATACATGTTGGATTTTGTGAAGAGTATAACCTCACTTCTTTAATGGTACATGTTATATGGGAACTTTATACCCCTAAGATCTATGTGCAGGTTCCTTAGATATGCATGGAAGGTCAAGACATTTGGCTATCCAGAGTTTTTGTGATTACTTGAAAAAGAGTTAAGTGTCATTCCTTATTGAATACTATGTAAGTTTGGACATTGCCCCTACAATGATATAATGTTAATGGATCCTAGCTTCATTAGAGTTGATGGATGTGGGAAGGTAGACATTGATTGTGAGTTGTACCACCATCATACATTGCATTATGGGAGAGCATGAGAGGACACATAATTTCAAGAGAAACACCTAGTTCTAACTATGATTATAGAGTGAAGTAGTACTTATATTGGTATCACTCTTAACAATCACTATACATGCTTAAGGCATTAGTCGACCCTCCTACTACATACTATCCCAAACCACCAGTAGAACATCGCATGGTAAGTTTAACTGATATGAACTATCTTAAATTTCTTTCTTTGCAAAACTTAACATAAGTTATGAATATGTATTGTGAATTCTTTCTAAACATGGAGAGAAAATTGCAGCCATACTTAAGGGGGTCTAATGATACACCCATATAGGTGGATGTGAATATGTGCCATATATTATACCAATAGATATACATTAATGATGCTTGATATTTTGAGGAAGAAGATACTTAGCACACATTATTTAGTTCTCTACTTCCTGTTGTGATCCATGTAATGTTGGGCCACCCTCTTACGATGACCATGGTCTTTCTCAGAGACACTTCACTATACCAACCCCATAAAACTTTGTCATGGCCATCACATTGAAATCCATACCATCATCCATAGATGGCCTTCAGCCACACACCATGATGTCAATCTTGAGGATCAACACCATCTATGTACCAAGCTACTACATGTACCTCAATATTTTATTCTGGAAACTGATGTGATACCACATCAGCATAAGAGGATGCATTAGTGAGATGTATTGTGTACCTTATGGTTATTTGAATTTTATTTTAATGTTGACATTATACTCTTCAGAAGTGGATTATGTAATGCATTTTGTTGAATTTGGTGACATAATGATGTTAATGTATATTAGCTAACACAATTAATGTGGCAAAACTCTTTAAAATGAACTTAGGGATAATTTTTAGAGCAAACATAATTTAGTAGAAATCTATTTATTCTTGATTTTGTAGTTGTATTATCCAAAAACTTTTGCTTGCTTGCATTATCAAATTAGTTATGCAGGGTTGTATTATCTTGTTGTAATAGGAGTTAAAATATTTCCATATTATCAATTAATAATTTTGTTTTTTATAACTGCTTTGGTTATTGAAATTCTCTTTCTAAAATTTATTCAGAGCATTAATATGACTTCCTCTACTCTAGCACATCATATTATATGACCTGTAAAGTTGTAACGTCCCATCACATTACAATTTAGTTTTAAACTGTATAAGAAGGAGAGATATAAAAAGCCAAAGCTATTTAAAGGGGATGCATTCACATATCAAGTAGACCTCTAAAAATTTTTGTTTAGACATTTAAAATTTACTAGCCTTATATGGAGTGGACTTGAGGAATCCCTAATATAGAAAGGTTTAATGTTGCAAGTAGAAGAATGCATGCTTGTATAACATGAGTCGATGATTGTCCATTAGAGGTACAAATTTTTTGGGTGTTGCATACATGAATGGTCTGAAGATGTAGATCATTCCCTCTAGGTCGCGCATGCTGAGGTAACGAGGGCTAAACTTTATAAGTCGAGAGATTTTCTAAATACCACGAGATAGAAATAGTTTTATATAAGGTTCTTGGAAGAAAATGACCATCTGTAAGTCCTTATTTTTTGAAGATGCAATATCATGAGATAAGATGTGGGAGAGAGGGTTGTCATTCGCCATATGTTGACTATAGAAACCTTGATATTGATAATGTCTTTTTATACCATAAATGACATTTTGGTTTTGATGAGTTCATTTTTGATATCTATAATGATCAGATGAATGAGATACTACCTGAAGGTAAGCCTAGAAACTTTTTGGATGGTAAGGACTGGCAAGGCCTTCAGTTTAAGTTTGAGTTTCATCTGAAGTGATTCCCAACTCAAAGCCAATTACAAGCACATCTACGTATGCTGTTTAACAAATAGAAAATTTATATGGTAGTTTATATGCTCACCATGTTGAGTAAGAATTACATGTTTTATGTTTATGTTTGTTAATTTTTTTTGGGTACAAGAGCATGTCTTTTTATATACCACTAATATATTTTTATTTATTGTTAGAAGAGTTAGTGTTAACAGATATGTTTTAATTGCCAATTAAATATATATTATCAAATCAATTTATATTATCCAAAAAGTTTATATTATCAAATCAGTTTGTATTGTCAAATTAGTTCTTACAGTTAAATCAGTTTGTAATGATGTTTGTTGGCTTGGCCTATAAATTATGTATGTGATGGTTATTTTGATTCATGTCTGTTGAGTCCAGTAATTAGGTTGTTAAGCCTAAGTAAATGTCCCACGGCTACCAAGACGGGGGTGAATTGGTAGTTTAAAAAATTTTAAACCCTCTTAATGATTAAGTTAAACCGAAATAAAATTTTCTTTTAAAGTTTTAATGTTTTTAATTTTGCAGAAACGTAAAAACAATAAAGTAAATGACACTAGATTTATAGTGGTTCGGTCTATAACCAGACCTACATCCACTCCTCAGAGGCACCCTCTGAGTATTGCATGTCTTTTTAGCACCCACAGCAAGGCGGAGAAGCCTTTACAACACACTCTTTTCACCACTACCCGGTGCGGCAGAGAACCGTCGTCCTTTTACACAATCCACAGTGCCAGAGAACCGTCGTCCTTTTACACAATCCATAGTGCTGGCAGAGAACCGTCGTCCTTTTACACTCTCCTAGTGTGGGCAGAGAACCCTACGGCTATTCACACTCTCCAAGTGTAGGAAGAGAACTGTTCACACCCTCCAAGTGTAGGCAGAGAACCCTTCGGCTGTTCACACTCTCCAAGTGTACCGGATCTTCTTGACTGATCTTCTCACATTAATCTAGAAGGAAGAAGGAAAAGAGTGAAGAAATATCACAAGTAGAGACTCTTACCTTTTATTTAGGAATCCTCCTTTTGCTCTCTTCCACTCTCTCCTTGGCTATTCTCTCAAGAGGCACGAAGATCAAATGACAAAAAGATTGGGTGGCAGTGGTTAACAAAAATTGCAAGTGTACGCAGTGGATCGTCCTGTACGATCTTGGATCGTCCTGGACGATTTTACTTAAACGATCCGACCCTATTTATATGTGTACGAAATGACTTCGTATGATCATCCTGTACGAACTAGGTTCGTCCAGTATTATTACTAGGTCGGTTCTAGAAACTGCTGAAAACTGTTATAAGTCGGTTAATCGTTTGGACGAGAATATGTTCGTCTGGACAAAATTTTCCAGAGACCCGATCGTCCTGGATGATTATTTATTTTATCTGGACGAAAATATTTCAGAAGAACAATCGCACGGACGATAATTTATTTTTGTTATGGACGAAAATTTTCCAGAGACCTGATCGTCGGTAGATACGATATTTAATTTCGTCTGGACAAAAATTTTCCAGAGAACCGGTCGCCTCGTACGATAATATTTGTTGTCAAATTAGTTAGGAAGAAAAAAATTTTTCGAGCAAGTTTATTCGTTCCATGTGCTCTATAAGATAACTAAATCAGTAGTCCCGTACGATGTAATATGATGTGTTGTTTTTTATTCACTCAATTACAATCACTCCCTTTCAAAATTAATTCAAAGAAAATGCAAACTTCAAATTAACAAAATATCTCTTGGCCTATAAATTATGCAAATCTTCTAAAATGTTAGGAGATATCTACACATTTGATTATCATGAAAACTACATAAGTTGCAAAAATATAAATCATTCAAATAGCAACTATTCTAACAATGTCATCTGTATCCTTCTATCTTAAGCCTCTTTTCAATTGTTCTTCTTGTTCTTATATCTTCATATGTCATGTATAGGACTCCTAAAATCTCTTTGAAGAAATTAATTATGGAGGGCAGATGTCAATTGAAGGAATGTCTGGCACAATCCACTAACGATGACCTAGAGAAGAAGGCTAACTTGAATGAAATTTTTTAGAGTTGTATGCACTTATGGTCAAAGGGTGAAGATAGTATATTATGGCATACACATTATGAGCTGATGAAAATTTCCTTTTAATGGGATGGAGCTGGTATGAGTGATGTGGTATGGAGATTTCTATAGCTGAGGTTTATGGAACCACTTGGATAATTAGCTCTAGTGAACATTCTTAAAGCCAAATTTACTAAAATTGGATGTCGTAAAGATAGCTTTTTTGAGGTGATTCTAGACTATCCAACAACAAATATAGATCATAATATTTTGTACCGTAAATGGTGTCTTTCCACTGATGCATTCCTCGTCGAATAATATGAGAATCTGTTTATTATGGTAGGTGAAAAGTGGAAGGAGATTCTCAAAATATCAGACTGGTAGTACAACCAACATTGGTTTTTGCACAAATTCAATTAATGTCCATCTGAATCCCAACTCCAAACTCGCATGTGCTTGTTGATCAGGAATGCTTGAAGGCCTTATTTTTTGTTGAACTTTGTTTAGGGTGTTAGTTTGCTAAATTTTGCATTTCTGTAGAAATTTAGTAAGTTTTTTAAATGTGTATGTTCATCGTTGTTTCAATGTGGTTTTTAATATGAAGTTGTTATTATTGTTGGAATGTTGGTTATGAGTTAAGCTATTTTTAATATTTTCTTTTGCTTCAAATTATTAATCCTACCATTAGAATAATTATAAACCTACATATTATTATTGATGGTGCATATTAAATGTAATTCTTTAATACTATTTTAAAAATTGTATACATTATCTCATACCACCTAATCACCATTTAAATAAATAATTATGCCTACCATTAAATTTTTTTACAACATACTTAATCACCTATTCACATTTCTAATCATGCTTACTCTAATTTTTTTTTTCAAAAACATAAGGGTTCATGAATTAGATCTTGCTCCTCCAAAATGCCTTTGCATCAAAAACTTATGTAGCATGAGAAGAATAGATGAATGATGAGAACTGTAAGGAAAAAAATATTTCATGAGATTTTTTATTTGTTTTCTACATGACATGACAACACACCACCTTCATATATTAATTGAAAATATATATTGATTTGATAAGATAACTTTACTGCTCATACACTATGAATACTCCTAACAACTTTACACCCTATTGAATGTAACTACTCACTACAACTTCCAAGTTCAAGAATCATTGAATTTACAATCCTCTATGGCACAACTGTAAAATCTTTCATCATCAACAGTTCAAGACACATTATACTTACAACACTTTATAGTACACATGTAACATATTTTCTTATGAACAGTTTGAATAAATTTAATTATTGCTGATTTCAACTTTTTTTTTTATAAAAATATTAATATTAAGTCACCAGTTTAACTGAGACATACCAAGTCGATTAAAACAGGTGACTTTAGTGCAAAAGTTAAATCACACATTAAATTAGCGACTTTGGCAATTTCTAATTTTTTTCTGTTGGTTTACTTACTAATTAATTTATTTATTATGGTTACTTTAGAAGATATGCCATGGAGAGTGGAGAGTAGAGAAGAAAAAGTCAAGCATGAAGTAGAAGTTGAGCAGAGGATGCCAAATGTTTTTGTGACTTCAGATATAAATCTGCTATTTGATTTCACCTCCGCCCCATGCTAGTGACATTCAGGGCATCAATTTCTCTATCTTCTATTTTGAGGGGACTTCCTACGTATTCTTTATTGAGAAGATATACTTTTCTTCTTGCCTGTGTTTATTTTTTTGTTTGATGAGATGGGAATGTGCCCCCACACGATCCCTTCCCCCAATAAATATGCCCCCTGCCAATGCAAGTGTGGTCATGGGATCCCTTCATTTCATTAGTTTCTGGAATAAGTACTTACTTTAATTGTACAATGATTATTTTTTAAGTATGACATCATTCTGCATGATTTTGTACATATTATTAATAACTGGTTATGGGAGAAAAACAAACCATGGCTTCCAAAAAGTAGTGTCGATGAGGTCAATACTTTCAGAGTTGAGATGTTGTAAATCTATTATTTTCTTAATCAAACACACTCCAAACACAAAGTTCTAACTACCCCAATTGTCTCATCTTCTATTTTAAAAATGAACCTTCTCACTTTCAAAAGAATTCACATACAAGCAGCCATGTCCGTGCCCTCCACCCATCCAACATAAACCAACTCAGCCTATTGAAGGCATTATTCTAAACCAATTTTAATTTTTCAAATAAATTTATGTTAGATTTAGATTGATGCTAACAAATTCAAAAGTTGGATCAAAGAATAAGAGGCCCCTCCAAAAAGGGTAAGAATTAATTGAATCTTCTTCTTATAGTGATAGTTGCTAAAATATTTTTGTCATGTTAACCAAACTTTCAATTAATATCAATTTGGTTTTTGGTAGTTTATTTTATTAACAGTGACATGATAGAAACTTCATGATATCATTTTTATTGTTAAATTTTTTGCATACTTTCTATTTTGGTTGCTTGGTAAGATTTTGAAGTAGTGGTTTTCTTCATTCTAGAAATAATTTGCTTATTTTCATACCATCAATCACGTAGAAATAAGATTTCTAGCATATCAATAAGAGACATTGCAAACTTTTAGTATTTATTCTCAGGAAATGTTTTTCTAGTAAAAAGATGGTGTACATAAAGATAACATGATAAATGTACCTCACTTCTTCTTCATATCTCTAGCTCTATATTACTCACTCTTCTTACCACACTACTTTTTTTTTTTTTTTTGAGAAAGCAAAGCAATTGCATTAATCAATAAAAGCTAATACAAACTACGAAGCAATACTACCAAGTTCCTCCTTTAACAAGCTAGAAAAGGAAGGATTAACCTTATTAGAGCTAATGTCAACCCAAATGAAATTATCCAAAATAGCATAATTAGAACACAAATATGCTAACTTATTACATTTCCTATCTTTACATTTGAATATAACATGCTTAAAAGCATTAAGAAAAACAAATTCTTCCTTCCATTTTCCATCCTTGTTGGCTGAATTTTGAAGATGCTTTATGATAATTCTCTTATAATCAGAATCCAATCTTTAATTATTGCGGTCAGCTTTTGAATTGTTAATAATTCTTGATGAGCAATGCCTGAATGCACATATCTCAATCATAAAACTAGAATTGAAGAAATCTGCCTTTGCTTTCTTGGAACACATCTCTAATGCTAGCTTTAAATGATCGTAGAAGAGAAGCATCTATATTGACTTTGATCCAATCGGGTGGAGGAGGGAGCCAATGATTCATAAACAGACTATTCGACTGATTAGCACCCTAGTGGCCTGATATAAACCCATAACCAGGAAGAAGATACTGAAGAAAAACTCACAGATTGCGCAGCTATAATTGCATAACTTTCACCAATGCCTTCATGAATAAACTTGTTCTTTGACTTCCAATTAAGAAAGACCAAATTACAATACAAGTTGACTAAGAACAAATTATTTGAATAGTTATGAAACATCCATTGACAGCAATCTTCAAAGGAACAAAAAATCGGTATACAAAATCCCGATTTGTTCAAGCATTGAAAAACTTCCCTAAGTTTCAAGCAATTGGTTGTTACATGATCAATATCTTCATTAATGTTGCACCCTCTAGGACACAAAGATCCATCTTGTAATCTTCTATATGACAAGAACTGAGATGTTGGAATTGTATTGTTGAAGATATGCCACTAGAACACCTCAACTCTTGGAATAAGCTTAGATTTTTTTAATCCAATTCCAATATCGCACAACTGGTAAAATAGGCATAGATGCTTCAAAATCCATTTCCAAAATATATTTCCCAAAATTTTGAAATCTAAGTTCCATTGTACTCTCTATAAAATCCAACTTGATTCGGGCCAGAATTATTTGCTCCACAAGATAAACACCAAAGTATTTACAAAGCTCTTCTTCATCCTACAATCCACCTTTAATGAACATATCAATAGCCATATCCTCTTTATCTAGATTTGTCACAAATGTAGGCCATTCATCAGTGCATTTGGCCCAAATCCACACATCCTTGAAGGCATTGATTGATCTGCCATCTGAAATATTCCATTTGATTATCAATTTAAGAAACTTGCTACCTTCTAAAATTATCTTCCAAGTATTTGAGCACCCATTTTTTGATACAATCTCATCTATCCGAGAGCCATATTTCATGGCAAGAGATTTAAATAACAAGGATTTTTTATGTTTAATTAAATACCATGCAAACCTAGCTCTCAAGGGGTCTACTTTACTCCACAAAAATGAAAACCGGGACCTCCCCACTTTAAAGGATTGCACAATGAATTCCATCTCACATAATGTAGACCATGCCTTCTGTCTCTTTTATCCAAATAAAATTTCTACACAACTTATCTATCTCATCAAGAGAACTTTTGGGAACTAGAGAATGAAAACAATAAAAGATAGGATATGATAACATAACTAATTTCACAAGCACAAACTTTCCAGCCAAAGAAATAAATTTACTCACCCATATATTTATCATTTTCACAGCTTTGTTGATAATGAATTGAAAATAAGATCTCACAAGCCTTCCCAAAGAAATCTTCACTCCAAGATACTTAAACTCTTTGACTTGCTTAAATCCATAACATGAGTTATGTATTTCTTTCTTCTCCTATTAACAAATTTACCAAAAAAGAATGGAAAAATTTTCATTGTTAATTTATTATCCCGTCCAACCACAAAAGTTTGTAAAACATCTTTAATCTCCATCATAATACTTTTGTTAGCTTCAAAAAAATTATAATATCATCTGCGTAAAGTATATGAAATTCTAGGACCATTTGGACAAATCCGAACACCAATAGCATCACCTTTCTAACATAGTGCATTTGATAAAAGTTGGGAGCAAAGAATAAAAAGAAAGGGTGATAAGGGACAACCTTGATGGAAACAACTTTTAGCTTTGATCCAATCAGAACAATTTCCTTTAATCATTAAAGAGAACTTGGGATTTCCACACAATCCATAATGAGATTAGAGAACTTCTTAGGAAACTCGAAATATTCCTATGTTTTTCTCAGGGATTCCGAAACACATGATTGTCATATGCTTGCTACCTATTGATCTTGAAAGAGACTAAACCATTGAAGATTTAGCAAATCTGAATTTTTGAAAGGCCTCCTGAGCTAGAAGAACATGATCTAACAATGATCTTCCCTTAATAAAAGCCACTTGTTTAGCCAAAATAAGTTTAAGCATCATTAAATTCATTTTATTCAAAAACATTTAGCTACCACCTTGTAGAAAGTTTTACAAAGACTAAAAGGTCTATAATTTGATGGGGACATTGGATTCTTCACCTTTCGTATAACCACTACTATGGTATCTTTCCACTCAGCATTTGTGTTCCCATGGTTACAACATTCCAAAAATCATCCTTGATAATACCCCAATATGCTTTAACAAAATGAGTAAGAAATACCATCATTTCCCTAGGATATATTAGCATTGCCTTATTTTACAATAAATTCCACTTTCTCCAAAGACACATCCTTGCACAACCAACTTCTATCTTCATCATCAAGAGTTGTTATAGGAGAAGAACAACCTTCGAGATTACAATCCCTTTCTTTCCACTTACTGTTAAAGGACCGAATAAAATAGTCATTAATTTGAACTTGAACTTCAAGCAATGTTCCATCTTGATCTTTAAGTTAAAAAATCCAATCAGAATTTCTTCTCGCACTGGCAAATTATTGAAATTTTCTTGGATTGATGTCTCCGTTTAGTCTTAGCACGTTGCTTCGACCACATATTCAACCGTGCCAATGTAGAATTAAGTTTAGATATTTTTTCTTTGAGAATCCAGATTTCAATTTTAAGAGGACGCCATTAACCAATTCTTCCTCCTACGACTTCAAAATATCTTCCATGAGGCGATCCTTCATTTGATTTAATTTTTTTCCTTGGCTTTACTAAAAAAAAATAATGCTTTCAAGGTTCTTTTACATTTGATATTCAAAATGTCTGAGCTCCTTCCTACAACATTATTACTCCATTCTATCTTAACCATGACAAAGGATGCAGGATATGAAGACCATACATTTTCATATATAATTGTTCTCTTAAGGCCGGGCTTTAGATCCAAAAGATTTAAACACCAAGCAATGATCTGAAGAAACTCTCGTAAGATGCTAACCATCATTCAATGAGAAGAATTTAATGTAGTTGAGTTCAAGAAGCATCTATCCTACCTCTCCAAAATTCGGGCTCCCCATACCTTGTTATTACACCAAGTGAACTTTGGACCGATGAAGCCAACCTCATGTAAATCACTATTACCTTATTATTGCACCATACATTTTCATATCATAAATCACTACTTACATTCATATCTATAAGGCACTGTCACCTCCACCCTTCAGGTACTATGATGATGTTGTTTGCTGCTCTTAAGAGTTTTTTGTTACTATTATTTAAATACACATGACTAATAATATAGGAAAAATTTCATTAGACATTTAAAATGGCCATGCAACATAGATATGAACAATTTCAATTATTGTTGTTTGATTAAGTTTTAAAAATTTTATAAGAAGACTACAAGTTTTTATTTTTTGAGGTGCTGCATTAAATTCATCAATCAACATTTTCTATTTTTCTTAATTTTTCATTATCATGAAGCGATGATTAAATTTTTCTTCTTTTTGAGCTTAAGTGAATTAATGAGTTATTCTCTGCTAATATCATACACAATTTTTTTAAAAAATAAATGTAAGCATGAATTTTCTTGAAGCACATCCTTACTTAAAATATATGCCTAATAATACCTATGCATTTCGTGTACCACAATTATATGGTATACCTATTTCAGCTCCCACAACAACAAGAATGATTAAACTAAAGACAACATTTGCTGTCTCTCTATCTATATGGGAAATTCTGAGACGATCTTTAGGGATTTCTCGTCTCCACGTCTCCTTGCCTCTCATAGCTTGGTTGATTAGTTTTTTTGTGATTTTTTCCTTCTTTAATTTATTTTTGGTGCTTTTGGAGCTGTGTTTGACGTTTTTTGAGTTGTTTTTAGCGGATGGGATAACTTTCCTAAAATTGTCCATCCTAGCTGCTTCTTCGTTCCCTGCTGGTAAGATCCATTCCTTTAAGGATGTATTGGTGGGTTCTTTTTTGCCTTATGCTAGGGTTCATTTTGTGTACATTTCCTTTAAGGGTTGTTCTTCCCTAATGTTTGATGATCTGGTTGTTTCGTAGGTAGCTGTGCCTTTTGCTTTTACCTTAGTTGGTAAATTTGTTCTTTGTTGTCCTAATATAGATGTGATTCATAATATTTTTGTAAACCATAAATAATCAGGTTCCTTTCATATCAGTTTGTTTGATCCGCATCATATTGCAGTACAACTAACAAATGATCTGGATTACAGTCGCATTTTCTATAGGAGATCATATTATATTCAAGCATGTCAAATGGAGGTTACTCAAATTGACACCATATTTTGATGTTCAAGAGGAATCTCCTATTACCTATGTGTGTATTTCTTTCTTGAATTTATGCCTTCCATTTTTTTAACTCTCAAATATTATCTGGATTGGCTTCGATTTTGGTAGACCCTTACAAACTGACCAAGCTACTTATTCTATCTCTAGACCTTCTATGACACGTCTTTTAGTTAAGTTAGATGTTTCTAAGAAACACCCAAATGAGATTTGGCTTGGTTCGCGATTAAATGGCTTTTTCCAAAAAGCGAAAATTGAAAACCTGCCTTTTTTTTTTTCATATTATAAGATGCATGGTCATGGGGTTAATGAATGCTTTTGGTTGCATACTCATCTTCATAAGGAAAAAGTAACATTCTAAAGCTATGCAAGAAAATAATAATTTTTATGGTGATGATGAGAATGTGGTTCCTAATTTATTAGTGGAGGGAAATATTTATGTTATGCATGATACTATGGAGAATAATACTATCATGTGATTGAGGGTACTGCTGCAAAGGAACTTGAGAATGCTGATAAATCTATTCACTATACTTTAACCTAGAAGGAAGCTTCTACTCTTGAACTTGAATGTGATCTTAAAGATAACTCTATCTCTTTTTTACATATTGAGGGTCAAGATGTAGATGTGTAAAGGTCGTATAGTATTACAAATCCTAAAATTAGTTCTTCTTCTGAAAATATTATTTATGTTTCTAACAATAACTTGACTGGTGTGGATCTATAATGGTTTTGAATAATTCTACTAATTTGGCTACAAATCATTCTATTATTTCTATTTAGGATAAAGTTCTAGATGACATGGTGAATGGTGGTGTTGGCAAAGGTAAATCAGTTGTGATTGACAGTTGTTCCTTTGAGCAAGAGTCTTGGCAGGAAGGTTTGAGTGTTGATAGTAAGCTTCATTCAAAATCACACCCTAATAATGATGCATTTTCTAATTCTGAGGATATGGTTATTATGGCTAAATTCTTTGCTAAAGATGACAATGATACTTGTTTCATAGCAAAAGAGGCAGGAAAAAACAAAATATCATTTTGCAACCTCCTAGAACCGCCCGCTCATATACTCCTTCATTAATTTGTACTTTATGTTTAATTGCATTTTTTAGATTGTTAGGGGCATTGGTTGTCCCTCGTCTCGACTAAGAGATAAAAACTTTTATCCTGTTCAGAATGTTTATATTCTTGTTTTACTTGAGCATTTTATTTATTTTTATAAGTTGATTAGTACTGCTTGGTTTTTGGTTTTTAATTATGCTATTTCGAATATGGCTAGTAAAATTTTGGTGTTATGGAAGGATCCTATTAAAATTGAAGTTATTGTTGGCTTTACTCAAGTGATGCATTATAAGGTGAATGTTTTTAATTTCCTTTGTTGTGCTTCTTTTGTGTATGTTGCTGCTTCTCATTATATTAGGAAAATCCTTTGGGATCAGCTCATTAATTTTCATAGTATTTGTACTTTTCCTTGGCTTGTTGGTGGTGATTTTAATGCTATTACTAATCCTTCTGAAGGGATAGTTTATTCTTCTCCCGCTTATCAATCTATGGAGGAATTTAGTAATATGATCTTGGATTGTAATTTAATTGATATAGGTTATGCAGGTAACAATTTCACTTGGAATAGAGGTCACATATGGAAACATTTAGACCGTGTGCTTTTTAATGATTCTTGGATTAACTCTTTTAATGCTATTACTGTTGATCATCTTAATAGGACTATGTCTGATCACTCCCCTTTGTTAATTAGCCTAGATTTTAGACACTTTAATGCCCCTTCCCATTTCAGATTTCAAAATATGTTGTTACTTCATGACTCCTTCTTGGATGTGGTTCATAATAATTAGCATGCTCCTTTACATCCGGATAACTCTAGCATTGGCATGAGGAGACTATGGTTTAAGCAGAAAAGGCTTAAGAAGGTCTTGTATTAGTGGAATCAAAACATTTATAAAAGCCTATTTACCAATATTTTGAAGCTGAGTAGCAAGTGAATAATTTTGAATCTAATTATTAAGTTGAACCATCTAATGCTAATTTCATCCTATTAAGAAATGCAAAGGATTGTCTTTTTAAACTCCAAGCAAAGGAGGAGGTTTTTTGGAAACAAAATGTTGTTGCTAAACGTATGGTTGAAGGTTAAAATAACACAAAATACTTTCATTCCTTAGTCAAGTGGAAAAGGGCTAAAAATTACATTAATAAAATCCTTTGGGAAGATGGTACTTTCTCTGAGAATTCTATGGAATTTGCTAATCTAGCAGTTGAGCATTTTTAAAAATGTATAATATGAATTTTACTCCTGTTCAAATTAATAACCCTATTTTTATTCCTAACCTTATACACCAAGAGGATAATGATAATCTTTCTAAACTTCCTTCCTTTGAGGAAGTTAAAGAGATTCTTTTTGGTATAACTAGTGATTCTGTGGTTGGGCCTTAATGGTTTTACTACTCAGGTTTTTCAAAAATCATGACACATTATTAATAATGAAATTTTTTTCTGTGTTTGGATTTCTTTGATGGTAACTGTATCCCTATGTTTTTAACCTCTACTTTTATTTTGCTTATTCCCAAAAATAACTCGGTTAACTCTTAGAATAATTTTAGACATATTAGTTTTTGTACTCTTTATACTTTCTTTAGCAAGTTGATTTTGAAAATTCTCATGAATCATTTAACTCCTAATTTACCTAGATTTATTTCCCCTTTTAAGATGGGGTTAGTGAAAGGGAGGGCCATTGTTGAAAATATTATGTTGGCTCAAGAATTTTGCCAAGATCTAGATGTTAGGGTGAGACGGGGTAACTTGATTTTGAAGCTGGATATTGCCAAGGCTTATGATAATATTGAGTTGAACTTTATTTATAATATTTTGCATCTTTTTGTTTTAATTCGATCTTTGTTAGGTTTATTAGAAATTGTATTGAAGATGTTTATTTTTCTATTATAGTTAATGGGTCTAGTAATGGATTTTTAAATCTTCTCATGGTTTAAGATATGGTGACCCTATATCCCATTCTCTTTTCATTATTGCTTTTGAATTTTTATTTAGAGGCCTTACAAATCTCTTTGATAATACTCCTAATCTTATAATACTCCTAATCTTTATTTCAGAATGTTGGGCGGTTTTCCAATTTGTCATCTTTGCTTTGTAGACAATTTTATTATTTTTACTAATGTATATGTTAACAGGATTCATAAACTTATGGATTTTTTCTATCAATTTGAGATATTTAGTGGTTTATTTCTTAATAAAAATAAACGTTGTTTTGCTACTTCCAAAAGAGTTCCTAATGATCAGATTTTGGCCATTAAAGATTTAACTGGCTTTATGCATGGTCAATTACCCATGAAGTATCTTGGGGTTTCTCTCTTTAAAGGTAGCATGAAAACCTTTCTTTTTGATGATCTTTTTAACTTTATTAAGAATAAGCTTTTATCGTGGGGGATTCCAACTTTCTAAGCTTTGGTGGTAGATTTACTCTTATTAAAAGTGTTCTCTGCTCCTTGCCGGTTTATATCTTTCAGACTTATTACCTTTATTTAGACTAAGCTTGGGGTTTCGCTCTTTAAAGGTAGTTAGAAAACCTTTATTTTTGATGATCTTATTACCTTTATTCAGAATAGACTTTTATCATGGGATTTGAACTTTCTGAGCTTTGGTGGTAGATTAACTCTTGTTAAAAGTGTTCTCTGCTCCTTGCTACTTTATATCTTTCAGACTTTGTTGTTGACTAAAGAGGTTTGTAAGAGAGTGCATTAACTTATTAATATTATTTTTTTGGAAATGTACTTCTAGCAACTCCAAAATTACATGGGCTATTTGGGATAAATGTTATGGTTTTTTGGCTGAAGGGGGTTTAAGTTGTAAAAGTATGAATGACTTAACTTATGCTTATTCTTTTAAATTATGGTATAATTTTTATGCTTAAGTGAGCCCTTGGGCTAATTTTATGTCTTCTAAGTACTGTGTTGGTAAGCATCCTTTACCTATGTTTTTTATCAAAGTAATTTTATTGGGAGAGACTTTGTAAGGTTAAATGGTCAGTTGAGCCTTTCATTTCTTGTGGGCTTGGTGAGGGCAATATTTTCTTTTGGAAATATTGTTGTTGGGTAATCAGTCTATTGACTCCGTTATGAATACTTCTTCTATTGTGATTGTTAATGTTAATTATTTCCTTACTAATAATTATTGAGATTACGAAAAACTCTCTAAATTCATCCCATATTTCATTGTTCATCAAATTTTTTTTTTTAAATTCTTTATGATATGGTATAATAATATTCTTTATATGTGTCCATCTTTGTTT
>JADPUM010000470.1:0-18000 GCA_016618105.1 Dendrobium huoshanense | reverse complement strand
GGTTCCAACCTCTTAAGCATATATGTTAGTAAGGTCAGGTATCATTTGAACAAGTTTGTATCCAGCACGTCTTAAATAAATTCAAAATATTAATTTGTAATCAAACAGCTAATATGTGTTAAATCCTACTTGTAACCAAACAGCTAATATATCTTAAATATGTAGATGATTAAATTTTGAGTGCTACGTATCTAAATCCCCTTCACAAATTCAATGTCTTCACGGAAGGAGTGAAAGCCGCAAACTCAAGCAAATTTCCCAACAAATTTATTACGTCAGATCAAGCTGTGAAAATCTAAGGGCTGTATCAAGATACCTGCTTGTCTAGTGGATGCCGAAAATCATCAGCCTCAAGATTTTGGAAGACGACGGGAGCCGCCCGGCAAATTGGAACCCTAGCTCCGCCTTGCCTCCCCTCTTTCGTCGACCCATCTCTCGTGGAAAGAGACCGAAACCGGACTCCTGTGCTCCGTACCCTATCCGTTAAAAGAGACGAGGGGTTGACCCATACGAAATATGAGAGAGGGAGAAAAGACGAAGCCATTAGCTAACAGCGGGAGAGGGAAGGGGAGAGAGAGAATCAGAAACGCGGTCTTACAACGGCCGTCTTCCTTATGTACACGGAACCGGTAAACTTTAGGCCACGAGGGCGACTTAACGGTAACATGTCTCGCGGCATGAAAGTCTGGAGGAAGATATAGGCCGCTACTGGAGAAAATATTAGGCTTTTAGGGGTGTAAAATCGGCTGAATTTTTTCTTTATTTGAGTTTATTTTTTAAGCTAAAATTTTATTTATTTATATAAAACAAATATTTTTATTTATATATATAATATTTATATTATTATAATTATTAGATAATCCTCTTATTTATAAATAACATTAAAATATTTGTATCATTCATAACTTTCTTTGATTTATACGTTGTGGTATTATAAAAATAAATATATTTATTTATTTATTAGATATATTAGATATATAAATATATGAAAAATTATATGATATATAAATAAATGTCTCTGAATTTTCTTATGGATTTTGAGCCTTTAAAATTAAAAATTTAACTTAAATTTATTCATCAATTTTAATATTAAATACATTTTTCTTATCAATGACAATGAGCAACTGGCAACGAGCAATTAGTAGTGGTGACAATAACAAAGAATTTATAATGTATTTAAAAATTGATCAATTTTAATGATTTTCATATACACCAAAATAAAAATTAGATAGTGGATTTCAAATATATAAAAAATATATTTTATATTTTTTTTCTATTTCAAACAAAATATCAATATTTTTAAAACCTTGCTTTTAAAATGTTTTATACTTCTTTTGCCCAATAAAAAATAAAAAATATCTAAATGTTATTTTTAAGCATATTTAAGAATAATTTAATTCTTTAGTAATAAATAAAAATGGCCAAAAAATATCAAAATTTTATTTTTTTAACAAGAAAATAAAAAATATAAACAAAAAAAATTGCAAAAATAGCTCCTAGTAAAAATATTTTTTAGTAATATATAGTATATATTTTGCAAATCATCCCAGAGGCATTGGAGCCGGATTTGTACGTAGCTTAGATAGATTTATTAGTTTTGAGCTTTGACTATCAACCAAAAAATTTTCCTATCAAAGTAATAGGTCATGGCCACTTATTTTTTAAGTTAATTGATTTTTTTTTTTTTAACTTTTGAGCCAATTAAAATAAACTCATAAATACATCACATATATATAAAAGCTTCAAATTTAAAACCTCTTAATTGGTAACTAAAGCTCTCCAACCAACGGATCAAAGTGAGCTGCTTCAAAATTAATTGAATAATTTGAATAGTTAGAGACTAAGGCTTCGTTTGGGACGGCTTTTTCATTGCTTTCTAAAACGGAGTTTTAGTATAAAAATAAAAAATATTGTATTAAAACTCCGTTTTAGAATGCAATAAAAAAAACCGTCCCAAATGAAGCCTAATATTATCAAAATGACTAATCTCAAACCAATGCAATCAACTTTATGAATGCATTTTTTAAATTTAATTTTCAAGTGTATTTAAGTGAAATGTTGGCCATTTTTTCAAACTCTCACTCTAAATAAGAAGACGATCGATGATATTTCAAAATTCTAAATTCTTTTTTTCTTATTTAAAAATATATTTTTGTTAACTACTCTCGCACCACAAACTTTAAAATTTCTTCTCTCGTCTTATCTCTTTCTTTTAACTCTGTCCACATCACCAATTTCTTTCCCACCTCCTCATTCCCCTCATAACAGCTTAACCTCTCTCTCTCTCTCTCTCTCTCTCTCTCTATTACATTCCAAAGCCGATTAGATTTTATCCCTTTCATCTCTCTCTCTCTCTCTCTCTCTCTCTCTCTCTCTCTCTCTTCTCTCTCTCTCTCTCTCTCTCTCTCTCTCTCTATCCATCTATCTATATTTTTCTCTCTCTCAATATCTCTATCTCAACAAGCAACCATAATTTTTGCAAGAGGACATAAGAGTTGGACAAAGGCTAGGAGGATTTACATTTTGTTATTGTTATTTAGTTGAAATTAATATTCATAAGAATGGGTAAGTGGTACTAAGCTCATTGAGTAATATATATGGAATGCTAAGCATTTTTTTTTTCACATGAATATTAATTAAATTATTTTGTCATGCTATTGATGCAACTATTATTTTTATTCATGCTTATATTGAATAAAATGATGAGCATGTATTTCCTGTTTAGTGATTTGCTTGAAGTGCAAATGATGTGACGACATCTATATTACATGATTTGCTACTTATTATTATTTTTTATGTATTAATTTTATGGTATATTTTATACAATTCATTGAGTTTAATCCCCATATTGCATGTGATATTTTTTACGACATTGTGATATAAATATTTTCTTTAGTGGTCATGATAATATATATATATATACTTATGATGTTCAATAGAGAATAATGGTGATCATTATGCAAGAAATTTTTTTATTGTAAATAGTACAATCATTGTAAATGATTTTTTTTTTGTAATTGTTCACTGTTTATATTCTATAATGTTTTAATGGCTTCATGCGATCAAAAGTGAATTTGCATTTTGCTATCCAAATTGATCATGAATTTAGAGGGCAAAATATATTGGAAAGCACTAAATGTGCTGCATTCGATCATTATAGGAAATTCAGGTAATACAGGCAGTCATTACCGGCGGTCTTATAGTTGTCGATAATACCGACGGTTTTTAATAAACCGCCGTCGAAATTAGCAGGGTATAATATATAACCGGCGGTTAGGGTGCCAGTTTTATCTTATGCTGGCGGTCAACCAGCGGTAACCCAACAGTTTAGCTGTCGGTAAAACCTGCGGTTTTGATGGCCGGTAAGCCACCGGTGATTAATCGGAGGTCGCCAGTGGTAAACCGGAGGTAACATTGGCGGTTTTGACGACCTATAAGCCGCCGGGTATTAACCGGCGGTCACTGGCGCTACAACCGCCGAAAATTACTGCCCGTTTATGCCGCCTATAAGTATAACCGCCGGAAATCATTTCCTACGCGGTTTATTCCGACGGTTTTTTAACCGTCAGTATGTTACGAAACCGCTGGTAATGACTGAATTTCTTGTATTTGATGATTATTTTGTAAAACCATATACATCTATATCAACTTGGTCAAGTCATCATGCATGGAAGCTTAACCCAATCCAACAAGTCATTAATCATGAATCAATATAGTACTCGACTACTATATTTTTGCCATAAGATTTTTGAAGGTGATTACTGGTCAAGTTAATTATCTACATGTAAATCTTGGTACCCATCTAGAGTACTATCTTATAGACTTAGGGTAGGGTTCTCATCATAAAAACACATCCAATGTTCTTGCCATCAACCTGAAAATTGCTCAAAGTTCCATTTTGATGGAAAACTATCAATTAGACTCATTCGCTTCACAAATAACTACATTGAGTCTACTTAAGCAAATTGCTTATATTTTTATCTTATGACACTTATTATACAAATGATATTAGCTCTTTACTATAAATAGGGGATCAAATGTTGGTTTTAGGATGGATTGTCTCTTAAAAAATTATTTTTTTCATCTGTCTTATGTATGTTTTATACTTTTTTGTAATATGAAGAAATATGACTCTAATATTTATTGTAATTACCGCTTTTGTAATAATAGAACTATCTGTAACAACCTAATTTTAATGTAGTAAGAGTTTGCACGTTTAATTAGCATTTGCAAAATAAAGATTATGCAATTCTAAAATTTTCACCTTTAGGATGTTTTGGCACTGTGTTGTTGGCATTGCGGCGATGTTCTCTCTATTTATAGGTGTTGCAGTGCTGGATAGTGAGTGTCGCAGTGTTGTGTGCAATAATGCAGAGTTATGGCACTGGTTAAGGTGATGCAAAGTCAAACTATTTCTTTAAGTACTTGAAATCTTCTCTTGGCAGCGTTGTGACTGTATTATGGCAGTGTTGTTGCGTTAGTCTATAAATATCAAAACCCATAGTCTAAAATTCGTATTTCTTTTTCAGAGCAACCAGTTAGAGAAAGAGGAAGATAATTTAGAGAGGAAAAGTGGGATTTTGAGGTCGTAGGCTGATTTTACTCAACGGGTCGGTTGAAAAAAATAATGTCTAAAGGTAGATAATCGTTGCCCTATTTCAGATTTCAATTTTGTGAATAGCGCCGTGGCGCCAGACCTGAATATTATAAAAATATATTTTTTCACTTATTCCTTTTTTTATCAAATTTCATTCTCCTCATTCCTTAGGTGGTTGGCTTAAGAATAAAAAATTATAGAGAGAGAAAGCTTAGTTTTGGCGACTTCAATTCGATATTCTTGGCCCAGTTTTAAAAGTTGTCTGGATCGAGATATGTTATATTTTTCCAATTTAACTTTTTTAAAATATAGAAAAAATAGGTTATTTTAGATTCACTTATAATTTTAAAGTTTAAAAATTAGAATAACTTTATACTCGCTAAACTTTAGTCATATAACTTTCTATATATTATAAAGACATTTATTATAGACTTTTAAATATCTTACTAAAAATTTTCTACTAGGTAGTTTGAAAAATGCGCTATTTTATTAAGTTAGAAAATAGTTATGATCATATAAAATAATGTTGAAGTACAATTAAAGCTTCATAATAATATTATAAACAATTTCTGATAATTTAGTAAAATTCTAAAACTGTGAAATTATGTTCAGTAGTTGATTATATCCATTGAGAGACATTATACTACTTAGGTCATTTATTGCATTGCTTAGGAGTTATCGGATCACTTTGTTGTGTTATAGATGTTGAATTGCACGTACTTTGTTGCTTTATAGTTTATCATCTACTATGCTATAGCTATTATGATGTAATTCAATTGAATTAATGATCATCAGATAAACAATATATGAGCCTTATTCGAATTATGTTTGAGCCATATCTAAATTATGTTTGGCAATGTTCAAATCAAATTTGAGCCATGTTCGAACAAGTTATGATGCAATTTGAATCAAATTTGAGCAATTTTTGAACTAGTTGTTAGCTTTGAACAATTTATAAAGCATATTTGAACCATGTTCAAACTAAAATTGAACAATATTTTAACAACATTAAACAATGTTTGAATGAGGTTTAAATTTGAAATAAGCTTCAAATTAAGATTCAAATAAGAATTAGTTCAGAGTAATTTATTTCACAACGTACTTCATATAAATAATGTGCAATTAAAAAATTTGATAATTGACCTCTAAATGAAAATTTGTGTATTTTTTAATAAAATAAAAACTCAATATATTTGATCAATAAAAAAATTAGACATTTTTTTTTCTTCTAAAAATAGTCCCTTCTCTTTGAGCTAATGATTGAGAGCTTTGATTGTCAATGAATAAGTATTTGGATTGGTAGCTTGCTAGAAGAAGTGTATGAGGTTGCTTTAATTATCTAAAAGTATAAAAAAAAAAAAAAATCATAGAAATTTTGTTCTTTCAAAATTTATATTTTGCTTCTTCTGCGTGAAAAATTATTCTGTGTGGAGTTCGGACATAGCTCTACGTTCAGACTCAAATGAAATCGTGACACGTGGATTGGACACGTCGATATTCAATATATATTTTTATAGCTTATGACCCGATGACCCAGCTTGACAAATTCAATTGACGCTAGTTTTTTAAAAATTAATCCCAAAAAAGTTCCCAAATTTTAGGATTCCTAAATTTTAGAGTTTAAAAGGAATAAAACTTTTGATACTTAGAAAGAAAAATGAGAAACATGTGATCAAGATGAAGATTGGTTTGAAGTTCATTCTTTGAGGAGATGACGTGTCATAGGTTTCAACTTATTGGTAAATTTAAAACTCCTCAAAAGTTTTACTATATTTCATGTAAATGTACGTTTTATTGAGCTTAATTTTTTCAACTAAGAAATATGTCGTAGAAACAACTACAACAAAACAATTTTTATCCAAAAGACAAATCAAGTTCTTAAACACGCCTTAATATTTCAATGAGGAATTTTTTCAGAATGTATTTTTCAATTATTTATATGTTGAATGCCGCAAAGAGGAACATTTTTTGCCTTTAAATACATGCTTATGTAAATAAACTATGTAAAATTTTATAGAAAATAATAATTTTTGAGAAGTTCATTTATTATTTCATTTTTTTGAACTTGTCGCCGTCGTGTGTATATATATAAGAGAAACTATTTTTTAATTTTAATTTTTTTCCAATACATAGTGAATTGACTATGTATTGCATTAAAAAAAAAAAAGGATTCTAAGATATAAATGATTTATATGATGTTTTTTTTTTTTTTTTTTTTTTTTTTTTTTTTTTTTTTTGTGATGTTTTTTGAACTTATACATTGTGCATAGAAGATACACCATTTATACATAGTAAATAAATAGTTGATACGTAATAAATATATAATAAATACATAGTAAATATGCAGCAAATGAAAAACAAATGTACAATAAATACATAATTAATATGCCGTTGATGTATATTGGATGTGTATTTAGTGGGCATTTAGTGTGTATTACTTGTAATAAATCTTTTTTATTACAAGTTCAATTCTGAATGTGTATTACTTATAATAATTTTTTTATTATAAGTTTAATTATGAATTCAAACAAATATAATTATTTACAACTTCAAAAAATGCACATTCGATATACCATCGATATACAATAACTACACAGTTGATATGCATTAAATGCATAGTAAATACATATTAAATACATAGTATATATATAACAATTAACAAAATTGCAATAAATATGTATCAAATATGCAGCAAATACTCAATAAATACATAATAAATTTGTAGCAAATACATAATATATACGCAATAAATACACAATAAATAGACAATAAATACTCTCTTTCATTGCTCAAACCTTCACTTTCTTATATTACATTATATTCGTTTCTGCTTTAGTCATATTCATCATTGTAGACTGAAGCTTCAATAAAATTTGAATTTTTATTTTTGTGAGAAGAAGTTATCCAATTCATGTATAGTTTTCTAACGATTTGGATGTGATTGTAGGTACAAAAAAAAAAGAGTAACTAAATTTGTTTTTGAAGTAAAATACTTTAACATTTTTTATTCTAATAAACATGAGGTAATTTAAGTAAATTTTAATTAAATCTAAGTAAAAAAATACAAATCTATTTTTTTAATAACAATCTTTTAATGAAAAATATGAAGAAAAAATTATCAAATCTTTCTATTTGATCACTTATCCTCTCTTTACAACCAATCAATCAAACAACGAAGAATGTTTATTTTAACATTTCCCCTCTTTAAAACTAATCAATCAGTTGTGTATTTACATTACATTTACTGTATATTTGTTGTGTATTTACTACGTATTAACTGTATATTTATTGGGTGTATCAAATGTGCATTGTTTGAACTTGTAAATAATTTTTTTTTTGTGTATTCATAATTGATTTATGTAATATAAGTATTTATTATAAGTAATACACATTCAATATGTATTCATAATTAAACTTGTAATAAAAATATTTATTACAGGTAATACACACTAAATATACACTAAATATATACTAAATACACATTCAATACACACTAAGTACATACTCAGTACACACTCAACACATATGAACTACTCATTTATTACATATTTGTTGTATATTTATGTATTTGCTACGTATTTACTGCATATTTACTACATATCAACTATGTATTTAATGTGTATCAATGATATATCTTTTATATACACAACATATAAGTTTAGAATAATGCATCACAAAATAAACGAAAATATTATGTAAATCATTTATATATTTAAATCCCGATTTTTAAAATGCAATACACAATGAGAAGAAAAAAAAAAAACATAATTTAAAAATAGTTTCTCTTCTATGCACACGCAAGATACAAGTTTAAATAAATGAAAGAATTAATGAACTTCTAAACAATTATCATTTTCTATAAAATTTTATATAGTTTATTTACATAAGCATGCATGACTTTGAATGCCAAAACTTTCCTCTTTGCAACATTCCACATATAATAAATAATTGAATAATACATTCTCAAAAAATTTTCTCATTGAAGCATTTGGGCATATTTGAGAACTTGATTTGCCTTAAAGGTGAAAAATGTTCTGTTGCAGTTGCTTCTACGACAACATTTTCTAGTGGAAAAATTAAGCTCACTAAAACGTACATTTACATGAAACATAACAAAACTTGTGTTGAGTTTCAAATTTATCGACAAATTGAAACCTACAGCATGTCATCTCATCAAAGAATAAATGCTTTCCAAACCAGTCTCGATCTTCATGGACTGTTTCTCTTTTTCTTTAGTAACAAAAATTTTTCGTCTAAAACTAAAAAAGTTTAGAATCGTAAAATTTGAGGACTTTGAATTATTTTCTTAAAAAGGAGTGCAAATTAAATTTGCTTGATCAGATATTCAGATCACAAATTATAAAAAATATATATTGATTAGTCCCTAATCAGAGCTACTCCGGACTCCGCACATACTAATTTCTCCTTGCGTGCGAGCGGCGAGGCCGCGGCGCGCTACTGTCCACCGCACAGATTATAAGCCCTAAAACCTAAACCTAGCAAAATTTGGCGCCTCAGCTTCCTCGCCTGCGACATGGATTTGGGTCAGATCGACTTCGATCGTGTTCTCCTATACGAGCACGCCCGCATGGACGCCGAGGCTGCCTACGCGAAGAATCCCCTCGATGCCGAAGTGAGCCCCTAAGTCCTAATTCGTTATCTGTAAAGCATCATGGTTTTTCTGGTCTTCTTTGATTCGCATTTTAACCCTTTTGTCGTTGCGACGCGATGTTTTTGTATGCAAGTTTTGAAACTATGATCTGTTCCGAGCTCACTAGCCCCGTGTTCATGTTTTATATTTTCATTTTGATTTGTTGCTTCAATTACTCTTTCTAGAATCTCACCACGTGGGGCAAAGCGCTACTCGAGTTGTCGCAATTCCAGAATCCCTCAGATTCTCTGAAGTTTGTAAAAGGTTTTAACACTGGTTAACCGATGACTGCGTAGTTTTATCATACACGATGGCGGAGCTAATTAACTGCTATGCTTTAGATGCCGCTTCAAAGATGGAGGAAGCCCTGCAGATTGATCCCAGGAAACATGACGCCCTCTGGTGTTTGGGCAATGCGCACACTTCCCATGCATTATTCCTTAATGATCTTAATGCCGCAACGATATATTTTGGGAAGGCAACACAGTGCTACCAGCAGGCACTAGAGGAGGTATTTACAACTAAGCAGCTGTTTTCATTAAGAAAAAAAGGGATGATTTCAACCATTCAGAGCAACTAAGTTTGTCTTTCTTGTAGGATCCTGGTAATGAGATCTACATGAAGTCTCTAGAATTCTCTGCCAAGGTGGTTTTCCTGTTCTGTTTCTTCCATTTATTATATTTTTTATCATCTCTGATTTTTTGAATGTGTCTGAAAATCATGTTGCACAAAGATGACTTTGAATGGGTAGTTTTTCTAAGCTAGTTTATTGATTGGACTTCCTATCTTGAGTATTTTGGTGTGTTCTCATTCAATTGATGCAATAAAGCAAATTGGATTTGCAATAATATTATGTTGTTTCACTTTAGCTATTGTTAATTGGAATCCAATTGAAAGAGAAGCCCTAAAAATTTTTCCCATGCTTTTTGAGGAGAAAATTTCTCATATCATTGCTGTTAAAAGAATGTTAATAGAAATGTGCTGTCTTTCATTCTATCCTAGAACAATATATGGCCGGTATAAAATAATTATAGCAAGATGTAAATGTGATGAATTGATTA
The DNA here is from genome assembly GCA_016618105.1 of Dendrobium huoshanense. Classification (NCBI taxonomy): domain Eukaryota; kingdom Viridiplantae; phylum Streptophyta; class Magnoliopsida; order Asparagales; family Orchidaceae; genus Dendrobium; species Dendrobium huoshanense. The sequence goes on along the minus strand of JADPUM010000470.1, from coordinate 7,691 downwards.
TTAGATAGGAGAAATTAGGGAAAACCAACCACCGAGAGTCACAATTGTGGGCGACAACAACTAGTTGTGGGTGACAATGGTTGGAGAGTGGTTGGAGGGATTTGAATTCAAATTGGATCCCTGATTTATGCAAAAATCTCCAGCCGTCATACCTTAAAATCCCAATGCAAGAATTAATATGTTTTTCATATTTAGCAACACTCCCTCTCAACTTTAGACATAGATATTTATCATGCATAACTTGTTGAACATATCCTCTAAAGCTCCTTTGTTTATGATTTTATTTAGAATATTAACTTATTATAGGTGGTAGGAATATAACACTTATTTATTCTACCTTCTTCAATTTCGCTTTTTTTTATAAAAAAATAACTATCATCATGCCATGTTGAACAAGATGTTCAAAATACTCATTACTTATTTACGGTCACTATACAAAGTTTAAGGGGATATAGTATGTATTTGTAAATCCTGCATGTATCTTTCTAGATATATAACTTCACAAACTCCTTATGCAATGGCATAAAATTCTGCCTCAACACTACTTCTAACCACCATAGTTTGTATTTTACTCATTTGAGTGACAAGATTCCCCTATAACTTTGTGCAAAAACTTGAGGTGTACCTATTATCCTTACTTCTTTCCAATGAGCATCTGCATATTCCTTTTTGTTCTTTTTTCTTTTATTTTTTTGTGGAACATTGAGCCTCTTCCTTAACTTCTATTAAGATGTTTCGATTTATGATCTACTAAATCCAAGTGCCTTGAGTAGGGAATGCATTTACTGATTTACCGCACTCATTGTATATATGATGTATGATCTAATTTTTAATATTAAACGACTCTTCCTATAGATTGCTTATGTATTTGTTTATGAACAGCTGCTTCATCACCATTTAATTTCCTCTTTCAATCTTTTTCAGGTGGAGTTTTTGTTTGTTTGCGTTCTAATTTTTTCTCTTTGAGAAGATCAAGAGTGTATTTTTTTGTGAAGTAAAAATGCCATTCTTTTAACAACATCCATTCCAAAAAAGTATTTAAATTTTCCCAAATCTTTCACCTTATATTCCTCTTCAGCTACCATTTTAATTCGTTTATTTCTTGGATATTATCACCTGTAATCACATAGCATCTATGCATAGAATTTAAATAAATCTCTTTCATTATTCTCCAAATTTCAAGAAAGCAGTGTGATCGACCTGTCTTTGCTGTATCCAATTTAGTTAGAGTGGAGTCAAATCTATCTTGTGAACCAAGCATGTGTTGATTTCTTTAGACAACAGAGAAAATAGTTATTTTTTTTTTTAAACTTTTTCTCCTGATGATTGAAAACTTGGTGGATTCTTCATGTACCCTTCTATTAGTTTCCCATTTAAGGAGGTTTTTTATGGAGAGTTGATGAAGCTCCCAATCTAGGTTTGCAACTAAGGATAATAATTCCCGAATAATATTTAATTTTATGACGGGAGCAAATGCTTCTTCATAGCCTTTTCTATAAGTTTTAGTGAAAATTTGAGCTACTAAATTTGCTTTTTTTTTTTTTTCTATCAATTTTATTGTTTTCTTTATATTTATGTTTAAGACCCACTTGCTCCCAATCATCTTGTTTTATGGACAATTGACAATATTTCATGTGCTATTTTCCTTAAAAACTGTATTTCTTTAAAAACAGCCTTTTTCCATTTTTGCTTTATAAGTGCCTAAAAAACATTTTTAGGTATCACAATGTCATCAATATTGGTGCTAAAGGCTTTGAAATGCGAAGACAATTTAAAGTTTGCCAAAAATTTGAAAGTATTGCGTATAATTTCTTACCTCTTTCTTGAATGTAGTGGGTAAATCAAGATAACTTAATATTCTCTCACTCGATTGCCCTCTATGGTTTATGTTTTGTCTATGTCGTCTTGATTACACAATAATAGATTTATCCATTATGGGTTCTCTTTTTGGGCTAGTTACTTTAGATATTTGGTATAGAGTTTGAGAATTTATATGGGAGTTTGGGGTAGAGCTGTAAATATCTGGGATGTTTGAGAGATAGGAAGGGAGACATTGGAGTTTTGGCAATATTTTAAAATTTCCATCCCTTTTTGTGAGTAGAAATGATTATCTTATTGGAATGTTAAAAGAGTTTTTTTAACGGTGAAGAGTAACATTTATAGCCTTTTTGAGTTGGAGAGTATTCGACAAATACACATTTGATGGCTTTTGGATCAAACTTACTTTAATTTGGTTGGAGGTTGTGTAAAAAACTAGTATACTTTAAAATTTTTTGAGGTAAAGGAATTTACAATTCTTAAGTGAGGATATTGATGAACAGGACACTTGTTAGATTTTGAAAAATCACTATTTTGGATGGAAGGCGATTGATAAGGTATATCTGAGAATGGCTTCCCCCCCTAATCGCAGTTTGGGACAAAGTTCATGAATATGATAGATTATATTTTCTCCAACAAATAATAGTTTTTCCTCTCAGCCAACCCATTTTGTTGAGGGATATAGATACTAGAGCTTTGATGGTGAATCCCATTTTCATTTAAATAGAGTAAATTAATGGGAGAAATATTTCCTACTGTCAGTGTAATGATTTTGATGGAGTTATGAAACACTTTTGATAACTTTATGAAACTGTTTGATCAAGACATATGCATCATATTTTTCTCTCATGAGGCACATCCAATATATTCCTGTATGGTTATCAATAAAGGGCATGAATCACCAAGTTCTTATTAAACTAGTAGTTCTAGCATGTCTCCAAATGTGTCTATGAATAAGATGAAAGCTTTGGCCAGTTTGTATGGCTGTGGTGAGAGATTACTTGAGTTTGTTTAGCTAGAACACACATTCACACCTGAGGAAAAATAAATCTTTTTGATAAATAAATTTGGCTATAAGGTTTTTCAGATTGGATAAATTATGTTATCTCAAATGCTTTGGCCATAACATGATATACGAACTTGATGAGACATAAAGGCCAACATCATTTTAAAAATTATGAGGAGGTTCAATGGTGACAAGGTTGTGTTGCCCCTTTCTTCAACATTGCCAATCATCTTCCCGGAAGCTTGATTATGATTATGACAATTAGTGGAAAATTATGTTACTTTACATTTCATATATTTTGTTAACTTATTGACATATAATAAATTATAAGTTAGTTTTGATAAACATAAAGAATCCTTTAATGGTTAATCTGTTACACGAACTATTTCTAGCCCCACGATAAGAGATTTCTCACCATTAGCCAACCAAATATCAATAGATGATCAATTTTAGTGTAGCTTTCAAACCTTTGCGGTGATCATATGATATGATGTAACTTTATCAATAATCCAACATGTTTCTCTTATAGTTTTTGAGAGTAAGGAATGAGTTATATTACCTTGCCGTGTCAATGTAACCATAAGCTTCTTTTCTTTTTGAGTATTCCTGTCATTTTTAGAATTTAGTTTATTAAGTAGTTGATGGAGTGTCTTCATTTGTTCAAATGTGAAATTAAGAGACTTGATTGGATTTATATCTGCAATACAAGCCTTATGATTCAACCCTCCTTGAATTTTAGGTGTCCAATTCTTTGATTTCCCATATATCTTCCAACATTCATCATGGGTGTAATTGGATTTATGATAGCGCCCACACCACACTTTTCCTTTTCCTTGGCGTTAGAGCTTTAACTTCCATATTTATTATAGGCAACATGTGTTGTCTAGATAGCAAATGCTGTGGGGATTTGAAGTATTTCATGTTTACATAAATGCTCAACACTGAGCCCACATTTTCTTGCATTTATTATTATAGGTGCTTACAAAGGATATTCAAAACGGTAGTGATGTTTTTTGCAGATGAGATAATTCTAATTAGTGAGATATTCATTGAATTAAGTAAAAAAAAAAGAAAGAATAATTGAGGAGATATTTTGAACTAATAAGACAAAGATTGGCTATATGATAAATAATATTTTGTGGGTATGTTGTTAACTTTTATCATAAATATTGTTGGAGTATAAGGTGGTACTTAGGTTTGGTAAGTTTAAGCATATTCGATATCTTATACAATAGAGTGAATATATAGATTGAATTTAGTGAATATATTAGATCTCTTAGAGTGAATATTAGATTTCTTATACTGAATTTATTGAATATTTTAGATCTCTTATTAAGTGATACTTAGGTTTGATAGGTTGAAGATGCCCAAACTGTGAGAAGGTGATTTTGTGTGCGTCGTTTTTTCCCTGTGCAACCTTCAAGGAGACATCTTTCTCCTGGTAAATCAAACAAAGAGTCACCAAAGAGACAAAAGTTTCAAGAGTTGAGGCCCATCCTAGCGGTATGATTACGAAACATGGCATTCACTGAACTACTTATGCTAGTGGGGTTCATTGAACCTCAATGATTTATAACATCAAACACAATGATGATGATGTCATCATAAATGTTCCTATATGTTGCTAGATCATCGTCTAAGGATACAAAAGGCATTGGCAAGGAAGGAGAAGAATGGAATTCAAGTTGAGTGACCCATTTTGGGCTTTTTTGTCAAGGGGCTTTGGGTCCAGCTTCCAATGATGACATTCATTATTCGAATGGGCTTGATCCCTCCATGAGATTCTATAGTAGTATCTTCTTGTGGTCATTTTTTGGCATGTCTATCGATGAGATATTCTTACGTATTGCCTTTGTTAATTAGCTTCTTGAAAGTCTTCAATATTATGCTGTCATTTATGCTATTGCTGAGGTCGCTATGGTATAAATAAAACTTCGAATTGTCCCCACCCTCTACCAGCTTCTTCATTGGAGTCGGGCATTTGAAATATTCCTTGTTTTGAATCATCGCAATGATAGAGGTGAGTGACTTATTGAGTGGAGGCAATGTCATGGTAGCTTGTACAAGGTAATGCGAGCTTATGCCTCCAAGGATCCATGAGATTTAACTCCCTGAACTAACTCCATGGATTGGAAAAATTATTTTTTTCATTTATCTTATGAGTTTTGGCCATTCTTGGATGTTTTTCTCTTCCTTAGAGAAGAAAAAGATGCAAGAATAACATTCAACATTGGCTTTTATACAAACTCTTCAGTGCTAACTTACTTGGAAGCTTTTCTGAGAAGGCCCTCCATACTATCTTGAAGATTCTTTTCAACAAGAAATTTGAAGCCATTGGGTCGTGATACCAAAATAAGTACAATATTTGCAACATATTTGTCGCTTTCAGTCACATCTTCAGAGGTGTTGGTGAACCTCAACATGAATTCGGTTCACCGTGAATTCTCTTAAGCTCTTCCCCTTCTTAAATTGACTCGAAAGAGAGAGTGGGAGGTCTTCATAGATCTTTTGAGGCAAAAAATTGTGTCAAGTTTAGGTACAAGAATTCGTCAATGAGGTGATGCTTGAAAGGGGAAGTTTACTAAACCATCTCCTTGCAACATCTTTTGATGTATGCAAGGGGGGGGTCAACACAAGTGAGTTTTTTCTTGTAATTTCTTACCTTGTGTCTTTTCATCTTCCCCTCTCTTTTTCTTCATCTTGTCCTTTCATCTTCCATTTTGCCCTTTGATTGTTTGCTGGTTTCATGAGGGCATTGGCTGTTTTGTTTCGGTTTGGGCTTTGGTGGTTGAAATCCAAGTAGTGCAAGCTCATTAATATCTTGTGAAGTTGAGCTCATTATAAGCTGAAATTTAGTACTACTTTATGGCAGTTTTTAGGTGTGAGGAACTTGTCTCTTCCTCTTCTTTTTTGCCTCTTGAGCTGCTGCCATTTTTCTCATTATTGGTTGCTTTTGGCTGTGGTGCCGTGGCCTTCATTGTGCTTTTATGGTGTCATTTGGGATTTCTCTGTTGTGGAAACCGTGACCATTACTCCTGTTGCCGTGTCTGTTGGGGATCTATGTCATTCCTTTGGAATTTGCTGAAACCGTGTAAAAAAAGCTTTGGAAATGATGATGCCATGAATGTTGAGATGTGCTGGCCTTGTGAATTTTTCTGGCTGGTTCCGTGGCTTTATTCCTGGCTGGTTCCGTGGCTTTATTCAGTGGACTTTGTTGGCTGTTTGGCTTCCAACGGGAATGACTCTTGGCTTTTCATTTCTTCTTGGAAACTTGGAAACATTTGGCTGTTTTGGTTGGCTGTTTTGGTGAAACCGTGGGCTGTTTTTGTTGGCTGTTTGGGTAAAGCCGTGGGCTGTTTGTTGGCTGTTTTAGCAAAGTTTTGGGGCTGTTTGGTGGCTGTTTGGGGAGAATTTCAAGAGGTTTCTTACTGTTTACTGTGCAGTTTCTACTGCAGTTTTAGGAGCCTTTTTACCTTCTTTAATTAATGCTTTTAGTGGCTATTGGTATTCCTTCTTTGGTCTATAAATAGAAAATGTTTGTGGCTGTTTTAAAAGAGAGATGTAGAGAGAATGTAAGTGATTTTTGGAGACAAAACCTGAGGGTTTTCTTGGATAGCTTGCGAGCTATGCCACTTCTTCCTCTCCTCTTCTATGGAAATCCTGCGGGCTCTTTCCCTCTTCTTCTTGCTCCTAATCTCTTTCTTCTCGCCGCATGTATCCACCCCACATGTATCTTTCGTCTCTAAGTAAAGAAATTTTAGGGTGTCGTCTCGTTTAAGTCTTTATTTCTTAAGTTTGTATGTCCTTTTCTAAGTGTCGTTTGTAAGCATCTTGTAAGAGTCTTTATGATATAAAAAGTTGTTTTTGTCTAATTCGTTTAGTTTTTGTGAGATCTTGTAATATTCTATTATCTAGGAAGAGTATCTTTTGTTAGCAAAAATTTGGGGCCCTCTCCCAAATTTTTGCTTGCATCAATTTGGTATCAGAGCAAGTTTAGAAAGTCCTAGGTTTTGGTTTGAGGTTTGTCAAGTCTTGTTTTTGTCAAGTCAAGTCTTGTCAAAGTTTTGTAGTCAAGTCAAGTTGTGAGTCTAAGTCTAGGTTGATTTTTTGTTGTGTCTTTTTTTTAAGTAAAAAAATGAAAAAAACAAAAGCCAACTCATCGGGAGATGAGTTCTTCAAGTAGGGGAGTTTGTGTATGCCTGCAAGGGGGGGGTCAACACAAGTTGAGTTTTTCTTGTAATTTCTTACCTTGTGTCTTTTCATCTTCCCCCTCTCTTTTTCTTCATCTTGTCCTTTCATCTCCATTTTGCCCTTTGATTGTTTGCTGGTTTCATGAGGGCATTGGCTGTTTTGTTTCGGTTTGGGCTTTGTGGTTGAAATCCAAGTAGTGCAAGCTCATTATATCTTGTGAAGTTGAGCTCATTATAAGCTGAAATTAGTACTACTTTATGGCAGTTTTTAGGTTGTGAGGAACTTGTCTCTTCCTCTTCTTTTTTGCCTCTTGAGCTGCCTGCCATTTTTCTCATTATTGTTTCTTTTGGCTGTGGTGCCGTGGCCTTCATTGTGCTTTTATGGTGTCATTTGGGATTTCTCTGTTGTGGAAACCGTGACCATTACTCCTGTTGCCGTGTCTGTTGGGGATCTATGTCATTCCTTTGGAATTTGCTGAAACCGTGTAAAAAAAGCTTTGGAAATGATGATGCCATGAATGTTGAGATGTGCTGGCCTTGTGAATTTTTCTGGCTGGTTCCGTGGCTTTATTCCTGGCTGGTTCCGTGGCTTTTTTCAGTGGACTTTGTTGGCTGTTTGGCTTCCAACGGGAATGACTCTTGGCTTTTTTCATTTCTTCTTGGAAACTTGGAAACAT